>JAEQBH010009081.1:0-118693 GCA_016808115.1 Tetrastigma voinierianum | reverse complement strand
CTGAAGCTAAGTAATTGACAATATCACGACACGAGGATGTTTGAACTACCTTAACAGTGTTCATCGAAAATTTTATGTTTCAATTTCCTTTTCTTTTTCAACGGTCTTTCCAATATAGACAGTGATCATCTATCACATTGTCACTACCACATCTTGTCTCCCGGATCAAACTCTTACAGCAGTAATACCCATCTGACCAGTCTTGGTTTGGCCTCCTTCTTTGCCATTAGATATTTAATTGCAGCATGATCAGTGTGTATTATAACATGGGACCCCAATATGTAAGGCCTGAATTTTTCACAAGCAAACACTACATTGCAGCTTATCATTTTAAAGTGGTAGTGTGGTTCTCTTGTAGTAGGTGGAAGGATTTCGGCATGAGTATATGGCCTTGAATATCTTTAATTCTTTGTCCAAATGCAAACCAATTATAATCATTAGCATCTGCATAAATTTCAAAATCATTGTTCCCGGTCAGTGTCAACATGATGAGGCGCACTAAAGCTGGATTCAATTCTTCAAAATGCGAGATCGCATGATTCATGAGAATTAAATTTTGCCATCTTTTTCCAATGAGTCCCTACATAATGAATTACAGCGATTTTGAAAGATCCTTTTATGAATCTTCTGTAAAAACAGCGTATCCCGAGGAAGCTTCTTATCCCCTTATTGTGGGTGGTAAGAGTTTTATATTAGCAACTTTGCTTGATCTCACTGATCCATCACAATCTTGTGTCCCAAGACAATACCTTCTATTACCATGAAATGACATTTTTCCCAATTTAAAGCTAGATTTTTGTCTAAACACCTCTGAAGTACTATTTCTAAATTTTCCAAGCAATTCTAAAAATTGGATCTATATCACAGTCAAATCATAAAGATTTCCATATCCTCTTTACGAATCGAAGAAAACATAGACATCATACACCTTTGAAGGTTGCAAGAGCATTACATAATCAAAGGCATCCTTCTAACAAAGTGTCATAGAGGATGTATGTAAATGTATTTTTATCCTGATCCTCTAAGGCTATAGCAATCTAGGGTTTATATCCACTTAATATCCATCGAGAAAACGATGTGGGACGCTACCTTCTTTGTCGACATTTTGGTCAATATTGAGTGAAGGATAATGGTCCTTTACGGTAGCGATATTTAGTTTTTGTAGCTATACGGACTCTCCATCACCATCACGATTCTTGTAGGAATCAATTCATTCTTCTCATTTACGATCACGGTGAATCCTCCCTTCTTTGGAACCATGGATCACTGATATTGTTTGAGATTATATGTAAAGCACGCATTTAGCCAAATTTCAATACTTCTTTTTATTCACTCTTTCATCCACTAGATTGACCTTCTCGATGTTCTATGGTTTTAGCATTTTCCTCAACGAGGATCTTGTCATTACAAATGAAGATGATTCGCTGTAATGTTCTATAGACAAGCTATTGCTTCACTTCAGCATCTTTAATTCCAAAGTTTTCCCTTCTAGACAGTTAATCCAATTTGAAATGACGACTAGCTTGGCTTGTTAAGTTGTGAAGCATACTTCAAATGTTCGACAATTCCTTTAGAATGTAAAATCACCTTTTAGCTTGTTTTTCTTGAGCAGAAGCTTCCTCTTTTATAAATCTTTGGATTTTTTACATTTATTTTTCAACATTGAGTGCTGCCTCTTTTAAATTAAAATTGGGGTTCAGAAATTCAACTTCAAGATGCTCAAGTACTGGAAATTCATCTCATTTTCATTCATTGAACTCTGAAAATTACAATCATTAATCATTTCAGAACTGATGGGAATTTTGTTTCTCTCTCACAATCAGCATTAATAAATTCAGGCTGTTTCAAAATGTGATTGAGATTGAAATACCTTTGCCTCATCTCGACAGAGTCAGATTCTCCCTTTCTTCACATTGATCAAACTTGCTCTATTGCTAAGAAAGGTCTCCCTAACAATAGTGGGACTTGTTTATCTTCTTCTATATCGTGCCTCGAATCCACTGGAAAATAGAATTTCACGTTTCATGGCTTTTATCTTCGAACGCCTTGGCGGGATGGGCCAATGTTACGTCTACCATACAGCCAATGTCATGGCTGTGGGGTAAGCTCCCCCAAAACTTGAATCTTTTAACCCTGAGACAGGCATGAGTTGATGGTAACCAGAATCCCATAGTGCCTTTCCATATCCAACTTGCCCTGATTTCACGAGGTATAGTGAAGGTACACTTGGATCTACATTTTCTGCGGTAAAGACTTCGAATCAACTGCACGCGGTTGTTTATATTTTCAATATCCCTTCACCCCAGCAATCTTTCTCTTTTTTCTCAATATATCTTTCATGAATTTTGCATAACGAGGCATTTGAGTCAATGCCTCTGAGAAAGGGATATTGATCTCTATCTTCTTGAACATGTTCAAACATTTAGAAAATTGCTCTTCAAGCTTTGCCTTCTTCAGCCTTTAAGGGAATGGAACAAGAGGATTGTAAGCTTTAACCTCTTCCCACTGCTGCGTTCCATGTTCCTTCTTGCTCTTATAGCATTTTTCTTTGTTTTATCTTCTTTGCTTGATTTTAAAGCTGTCTTTAACCTTCTTCTCGATTTATGCATGTTTCTTTTTCTCGGTGTCCTTAACAAAACTCTTCCGCAACTTCTAGTTCTTTGCCACTTCTTAAGTTTACAATCATACAATCCATAGAGTTCTTCCTTGTGTCACTTGGGAATGAATCTTTGAGGGTGGTCTGCATAAGCTGAGCCGGCTACCTACCTGAGTCTGATTCTTCAAAGGGTTGATATTGGCCTGGAACACGATTCTTCTTTGCACAGGTGCGATGGCGCTCGGCAAACTTACCTTTCATGTATGTTGTGACCTCTTATTTTCTCCCACGAAGCGAGAGCATCTAGTCCCTCAAAGAATTGGATCTCATACTTACGATTTTCTGCTCTCTTTCATGCTAGTTGCTGCTACTGTTGTTGCTCTTAAAACCTTGAGGAGGCATGATATTCTTTGAAGTCATCAGGTTAATTTGACCTTGGTGCTCCTCCCTCATATAAGAGATGTTCTCATGGTTTCACTGGTGGTGTGTAGTGAGGTGGGCGAGTTTGGGTTGGGCTTGAAGTGTAGCTCCTATTGGCATTGAGGTGCTATGCCTCCTAAACTGGTAAGACTCTCTTGGTTTGATCCTGCTTAAACACTCTTTCTTCTCTCTCCGCCGTCTACCTTCAAGTGCGGTGGCCATTCTTCTCTCGTGTTCCATCTTATTCATCAATCGTCGACTTTGCTTCAATGGCGATCATTCGATTATGATTACACCACTCCCATTTATTCTGCTACTACTCCATGAAGCTTCAGATGGAGCTTTGTAGTTGCATTTGGCAAGGTCTTCAATAAGCTGCCTTTCCTCCTCTGCCATTCTTCTTTTGAAAGCCCCACATTGGTACATATGATTATACCCTCTCAAAGGCATAATTCATGGAATAATTAGAATATCATCTTAGTGGTAAGATCTATTCCATGTGGACATCTTTTGAGTAGTCTCTTAAATCTACTCCCATGCATTGTAGAGACTTTCATACTCCCACAGCACAGAGCTAATCTCTCATCTTCTTTCCTTGTCGGGGTTGGAGGGGAAGAATACGCCCATATAAGCTTGACCAAATCTTCCCAATTTGTCCTTTTGATCGATAGGCGATGACTCATTAGGTCTTCGCCCGATCTCTCGGTGAAGAAAGGGAAGAGTTCTTGACCTTATCATCGGTTTCATCCGGTTAACTTGATTGTATTGGTCATCCTCCTTTAGATCTTCCATATGCTCATTAGGGTCTTTAGAAGGATGACCGACAAACTAATCTTTCTTGTACCATAGTGATCAAGGAAAACATTCCAGTTCAAAATTATTTACTTCTATGGCAAGTTGTCTTCTGACGAATATCCATCTTGAATAGAAGGCCTCAAAAAAGAATAACACATAAGTGTTTGTCTTTGAGGTCTTCCCCCATTTATTTTTTCTTCTTTACGAATAGCTTGCAGTCTTTCTCTTTGATTTACATACTTCTAGATTACACTTGTAATCTTCCTTAGATTCTCATTATTTCTATTTTTTCATTCTAGGCGGTCTGTGGTTTTAATGCATTCTTGTCTTCTGAAATAGAAACACACAGAGATCAAATGAAATCTGTGGGAAACAGTTATCTCCATTTAAGCTCAAAAGAAAATTTTCAGTAGCATAATCAACTACTGCCATTCAAATTGTTTTTTGTGATTTTTTTGAAATTTATGATAAAATACATAAAAAGAAAGAAAAATGTTCAAATTAGTAGCAATTCCTTACGGTTGGAATGTGATCTCCCTTGTATATTGGGTGGTGTCTAGGAGAATGGGAGGAGGAAGAAGAAAGGCGTCGGGGACTTCACCATTGACGCTACGGCGATCACAAGGAACTAGCCGGAGGTAGGGAAGCGAGTAGGGCACGTAAGGGAATAAAACGAGCATAAATACGGCCCGCAAACGCAGAGTGAAGCTCGAAACCAGTGAGCGAGAAGTGTGAGCCCAAATGCGACATTCACCCACAGGTGGACAAGTCCACGAGGCATCTTTGAAAGCTCGAGCCTATAGGTAACAATGCTGCAGTGCTAGAAGTGCTAAATGCCATGAAAGAAATCACGAAAGAACTGACCAATTAAGTCAGTACTTGACTCGAGGATTAGTATATGGATCTTTTGAGTTGAAAATGAAGGACTAAATTTGGAAGAAGCCACAAGCGAGATGGGAGTGGAAGAGTAGATGAGAACTAAAGAGCAGAGTGAGTGAAGGCGAAACGAGAGAATATGCCTTTCATGCTCGGCTTAGGAGATAGTGAGCTATCAGAGATCATGAAATAAATGGATGATGCCGTGGAGAAGAACTTGCCTTTCTAAGGCGGATGCTTTCGAGTATCTGTACAAGGAACATCGAGGAAGAATAAAATTTCGATGAGAAAAGGGATAAAGAAATAGGGGCACCCTAAACTAGGAAAAATTCTTTGAAGCTTCAGACATGATCACCTGAAAATTTACCCAAATGTGCTCACCACTTTCAAGGAGGGTGAGGAACCTTGAATTCTATTGGCGAGAATAAATAAATGATCAAAGCAATTACTTGTAACCATGGAGTGGTCTATATGGCAAGTGGAGAGCGTTGGAGGTCAAGGTAGCCACAAGTCCAGATTCCTAAGTTCTCACCTTACTGCGTATGGTTACTAGTTGAATCTAGTTAACTGCCTTATCAGGCATGAAGAAAGAAAAAGAAAATAGCTCTTTACTCTTCCATCTCTTCCTCACGGTCCAGTTTATGCCCAGTAAGGTATTGAATCAACAAAATTTATGTCCTAGGATTCCTACTCTTGACATATGCAAAGCTCTGCAGTATAGTGGCTCTAGGGTCCAAGCACAGCTACTGGGAGATTTTAACCTAGGTGGCGGCATGATTAAAATACCCTTAAATACCAACATGAAAAGCATGAGAACATCGACTTGCCTTAAAACCAGCACCTAGTGGCGCTTCCCCTTCAGGATGAGGGGTTTTGGCAGAGCATCCTTGATTTGTCATCATGAGGGGTGTTTGGCTACGAAGAGAAAATCTGAAAATGAGAAGAAGAGGAAAATCCACCCTGACAGTAAGGAAAGAGAAGCCGTGCCCAACATTGATTGATTGATGGATTGAAAGTTGATTGATTTACAACTATGGCAGGCTTATATAGGTGCTCGGTATAAAAATTACAAAGAGTGCAAATGAACCAAAATTACATCAGAGGCGAACTTGTAAAACCACGGCGGGTCGAGAAGTCAACGAGGTGGGAGGCGGTGCGAAATTTATGGCCCTGCGGGAATTTGCGGGGTGCGAATTTCGCAACCACGCAAAATTTCCTTGACTCTCCTTCTCTTCTTTTTGCTCCAAATTTCCTCTGGTTTTGATCATGCGTCTTTGAATTCGGCTCATGTTCGTATGTTTAGATCGGATTGAAGATATTAGGGCATTTGACACCATAAAACTACTAAAAATAGCTACAAAATGCATGATGTTACTTAAGCAGGGACCCCAATGTACCAATTGAGTTATTAAAAATTGATTAGTACACAAAAGTGTTTAAAACCTACATATCTGAGCTCGAAAATAATAACACTTATTTGGGCACCTAATCCTCCCAACAGGCACATTGCTATTCTTGATCATACTTGATGATAAAGAAGGAGAAGATCATGCGGGCTATGTTTTTTTTGCAAAGGAACATCACATCTGAGTGTATTTAAATAATCTTGACCCTCGGTATGACTAGAGTGGGACTCTTGCACCAAAGACCCGACTTGGAGAACAAATGCCATGCAGACAAGCTTCGGGCGGTATGCATTCGAGGAAGCAACGAACTTCCACCAAAATCTAAGTGTTTTAGGTGATCATCTTGTCCGCGATAAAACATTAAGCTACTCTCCTCCCAATGACTCACTTGATGTATTGATATCTAAGCTAGATTCAGTTCCTCTTGGCCACACTTCGATTGTATTGTAGAGTCTGATGAACTTCGACTTCACCCAAGTTCGTGTAGCGAGGATCATAGATGGCTCCCGACTAACTAAGGTTTAGGGCATCAAGTCAAAAAGTCTTTCGACCACTAACTCATAGGTTTCGCTGGACTTGAATGATTTGAGAATCCGGCCTACAACCATTAGCTCCACCCATCCACCCATGTAGCGATCATTAGGTCGGTGGCTCCCGACCCCGATTGGTTTAGGGCACCCGAGGCTTTAAAGACTTTGTAGTAAGCCCTCGGACCATGCTCGGGTTTCAAGGCCAAGCGTCGTGGCTTTTATTCTTGTTTAACTTTCTTTTCTTTGTCTTTTCTTTTCTTTTGGAGGCATTTAGCCTTCTTTCTTGGGAACTCTAACCTATTAAGGGCGTCAGCCAGAAGCTAATCTTTTGTTTTGTAAAGGGAGTGGGGGAATGCGACTTCTCGACTATAGATGGCCCCGATGTGCCTTGTGTATGTGAATTTGAATATTGAGTGGAAGACAAAGGTTGAATACTCGGGTTTCAGCTACCATCTACTTAGTCATGCATGGAATTTTTCTGCGCCGATGGCATCAAAGTGCTTGACTTTTCAACTTACAGGAAGAGCAAAACCCTGATAATGAAACGAATGAGATCTTGAGTGTAGAAAAATAGAGTTGTATTATATATAAAGGTGTATTTTACAAAATTTAGGTTTTGCAAAGAAGTAAGCGACAAACCTCCCAAATATACAAAAATGGGCTTTCTTTGACAAGTGGTCTGAAAAACTAATGTCGAGTATGAACCTCCTTCCAGCGCTAACTCTCCTAGCAAACGAGAACCAAAAGTTAAGCGGAGGAGGTGAAAGTGCCTCCTCAATCGGTGGTACGGAAAGTCAAGCCTGACACGGACAGCTGAGGTGCTCTTTGGTGAAGTGGGTGATGCGGTACGGCTACCAACATATCAAGGGATCTGCGGGCGTGGTGGAGGGGCGATCTAGGGAGGGATAGGCGAGAGACTGACGGGGGTATCTTTGAGAGGCGACGAGGCCAGTGGCTCTGGAGCTGCATGAGGATGCTTTGATTAAATGCTCTGACGACTCGGTCGCGAGTCATCCCTCTGCAAGTGTGGCGGGGCGCAAGTGGCGTAGTGGCGGGAGGGTGCGGATCGCCTGTGATGGTCGGGAAGTCCACGGTGGAGAGGGTAATGTCTTTGTGAGGGCGGTGCGGGTCTTCGACAGTATACGATCGAAGCGGAGTGGGCACGAGTAGAGACTCTGGAGGGGTAGGAAACATCGGGCTGAGGTGCGGGGTACAGGTTACTAGAGGTACAGGAATTTGGTGGAGGACTAATGAGGGTGAATGGGAGGCTCCTGAGTGTGCTTAGCTATAGGGACGAGGTCCGCTTGTGGACTATACGATGGTCGGCTCGTCCTTGTCGATCCGGGAGGAAGATGAGGCACGGGCGCCCTCCACCGTCGACGATGCCAAATTAGCCTCCACAGTAGCGGCGCTCAATCGAGGCTCGTTGGGGAGCACGATCGTACTCACTTTGACATAGAGTTGTGGAAATAGGAGAGGCATGGACTCAGCGGGGCAAACTCGGCCGATGGACCACGTCCTTAAGAAGTGAAACCGGGGCGTCATAATCAGCTCTGTCGGGGCTGAGACTAGAAGCCCTCACGAGAAATCTGATATAAAAACCATAAGAAATATTTCCATCTCCTGCGAACGATATGGCGAAAGGTGAAACATATTAGACCTTAATATGGTCTATCAAAACATCACGCTCACGGTGCCGCCTGAGATAATATAGTCCCACCGGTAGCGTCTATGGGAGAGAAAGCCAAGACCATCTCACTGGTTAGGGATAGAAGGGCCCTTGTCTATGGTCGGCTGCGTTGGCGGGGACCTTTAGCGGATGGGAGGAGCGGTGTGATGTCGAGCGTATCACTGGCCGTAGTCGATGGAAAATGCATAGTCATTCGGGTTGGCCTCTTTAGGTGTCATCATTGTAGTAAAACTCGATGACTGCAGGGATAAAAGAATCGGCAGCGTCATGAGCAATACGAGATGGGTATCTACGCGCACGAGGAGCATGGCGTCCTCGAAGCTCAGGGTGTGAAATCTTAGGGAGATCGTAGTAAACCTCCCCGTGGAAATATCTCCCTCTACAGTCAACATTCCCCTAGATGGGGCTACAAGGGAAGTAAGGCCGCCTGATAATGGATGCAAGGGAAATGTCTGGGGCTCCAGCAACGCCCTGATAAGGCGGTGAGGGTGGCGCCCGGGGCCTCGAAGTGGATGACTCCCCAGACTGGCCCCGTCTTTGAGCCCTCTTGGCTGATGGGAACCACAGCACCTGTGGCCAGGAAGGAATGAGTTCCGCAGTCTTCACCATTGTAGACTTGATGGATACTTAACTTTGAGAGGGAGTTTGAAGCCCAGAGTTGAAACATGGAATGAAAAATGAAAGAAAACAAGGAGTTTATATAGGGGAGAGGGTGGGGTGAGAAGACCGGAGCAATTAATGGCATTTTAAGTGACCATTAGTTTATTAGCTCAAAATTATAAAAGTGCGGAGCGTGAAGCGAAGGATTCTGAGCGAAAAGGATTCTGAGGCAAAAGCAGGTGGCGATGAACGATTAAGAACCATTTCGCAGGTTGCGAAAATTCGCAACCTGGAAAATTTCCAAGCAAAATTTTGTTCTTCCCCCATCCTTGGAACTCCACCTGTAACCACCAAAGACCAAAAATTATGAGAAGATAGAAGCTTGAAAATGAAATTTACAAAATTTGAAAAATAAAGGATATTTAATAAAATCCTAATTTAAAACTTGAAATAATATAAGCGAAATCGATCAAAATTTGGAGTGGTTTCCAAGTTCTCATTGGAACCACTCACATTGTACCAAGAGATTTCATGCGGAGATACAGGAAGCGCTACTCACTTGCTTTATGCATTAATAGTTTGCTTCGAGTTGAGTTCGGCTGCTCCTTGGTGTTTGGCAAATCTGCTCTCTAGTAGTGCTAATTAGGATGTGAGATGCGGGAAGGTTAGTGATCTGGATTGATCCTTCATTAAGCGCTTCTTAGTTCTCACAATTAATTTTTCTGAGTTTAGCGCATGCTTTCAACTGCATGCCACTCGGGCTGGACTTCTTTTGATTTGCTCCTGCATCCTCTTGGCTTATCCTTGTTCTTTCCAGTGAAAATGTTGAGGCTTCGATGTCATGTTCTTGGAAGGTGGGCTGCATGAACCCATTTTGGCGTTGATTATGGCATTAGATGTGGCCAAAAATGGCCTCCCAGTGATGGGCACTTGGTTGAGTGCTCACGCCATCGGCATGCCGAGAATAAAATCAGGGATGATAGAGATTTATCTCACTTAGCTGAACATCCTCCAACTATCCTTTTGGTATTTTCACCGATCGATCTGCTAAGGATAGGGTGATGTTTGTAGACTTGACTCCCCAGGCCTAGCTGCTTGCACATTGGTATGGCGTTAGGTGACAGCTCCAGATCAGTACAGTACCTTGTCTATCTCGAGATCCCTCAATGTTAGAGATGGTGGGGATCCTGGATCTTTATATTTCGATAAGGTTTGCACTTGAATGATCGGGCGACTTGTTCGGTCGAGAGGGCTTTCTTGTTAATGCTGACCTTTTTAGTACGTACACGATCACTAGAAATTTAGCATATGTTGGAACCTGTTTGATCATGTCAAGTAGTGGGATGTTCACCTTTACCTGCCTCAGTACTTCCAGGATGCCTTCTTTCTTAGAAGCCTTCTTTTTTGCCTCGATGCTTGGGAAATGGCGGAGGCATACTCTCCTTCCTTCGAATCCTCTTTAATGAATATGTGTTCTAGCTCCTTCCCTCTTTTCCACCCGGTCTTTCCATTGGTTTTAGGCCCTAGTGCTCAATTTTCTTACCACTCCTCAAAGGTGATGTGCTTTGGACCCGTCCGTTGCAGTGCGAAGCTCAGCGGCATAACGGTTCATGCCTCCCACAAGTTAGGCGGTGTACACGGGAAGAATCTTCCTTTCTTACGCACATTGTGATTGGTCAGGCTATTGATGGATGACTGCAGGGTATCAATTTTCTGATTTAGGCTTTTGTGGAGCCCCTCAATTCTTTTATCCATGGAGCTTTCTACATTTTCTATTTGATTCAAGCGAGCATTATGGTTTTACGCTCCTCTCTGAAATTTCCACTACAGCGCTCCGAATTCATGATAGCACGCTTTCGGGGTGATGGGTTGGTGGGTCTTTGTGAAGGTGGACCCATACTATTGCACTGATGTGCCCTTGGGAGACGCCTCTTTGCGAGTTTGGAAGCCGGGCGGTTGGGGTGGTTTTCCGGAGGAGGGTGGGATTGGGGTGTTGCCATCTTTGGGCATGGGTGGTGGCAATGGCCCAAACATTTCCTCATTTCGGTCATCAAATCCCTTACTAAGGGAGAGGAAGTGAATGATGTTCCCTTGTTGACTGGTAGATTGACAATTGAAACATGGTTGACGGACATGGGTGCTGATCCTTTGCCGTACCTCCTGAGTTTCTGTTCCAAGCTCTTCCATCCTTTTGGACAGGGTGGACAACTTAGCCTTTAATTCCACATCCTCCGTTAGTGAATAAATGCCTCCCTTTAGGTTCACTGTTTGTTTCATTCTCTCTACCTCCCTTGGGTTCGGCTCATCCCATCCCTTGGGGTCTGACCCAACATAGTTAGCAGAAATCCATGGCTTCATGCGGATTTTTCTTGAGAAGTCCCTCACATGGTCTCTAAGGGGTTGTTTCACTTTGGAGGACGTTCAACAGTAGAGTGGTTCACTATCCATGTGAAACCATGGTGAGAAGACAGTGGTCTCCTTAGCACCGGCTTATTGGTAAGATTACTTGCTGTCGAACGCAGGGTGTAGATTTTCCTCTTAGTCGTATCTTTGTGGTGCTAAGAAACTTCTTCAAAATTAGCACAAACTCGCGAGTTCTGATAGTCCTTGGCCTTAGTGAATTATTTTGGCTTTGTCTTTGAGTGTCAGTGGGAAAGCCTTCAGCTTCAACATCTCCATATCGATTGCACCCTCTTTAAAAATCGTGCAAACTTCCTCAAAATCTCGGATGTGTGTGTATGGATTTTCATTTTCCATACCATGAAAAGTCGGGAGCAGGGGAACCAGATAAGGCCTCACTGCCACATCACTGAGGTATAATGCAAGTGCACTCACCCTTACAATTGGGTGTGATCCCTCTGATGACACAGGCATTAGGCTCCCTTTGAACCCTGATGGCTCTACCATACCCAGTGGGATCTAATCGGTTTAGTAATATTGATTTGCACCTTAATTCAGTAGAGCATAGCCTTTCCAATGCACTTTTAATAGTGTTTCTATCCCATGCATGGCCTTCCTCAGACACACAAACGAAACCAACAAAAACAAAATTTGCAAAGAGGTTGATATTAGCTAAAATCAAAGCAGGGGAAGCTGATGCATACGATGGAAATTTCGACTCCCTGCGTTAAGTTTTCAAACTCCTACAGTGAGAGCTGCAGAGTGGGGAAAAATGGTAAAAATAAAAAATGAGAATTCAGATACTTGTGATTTGGATCACAAGTTCACCCATTCTCTTTCTCACTAGGGGCACCATCCGTGACGGCGCATTTGATTCATTTATGCCCAGTAGGTGTTCGAATCCAACAAAATTTATATCTAGGATTCCTACTCTTGACCTTATAGCCCCTCTTCTTGATCTCAAAATGGCTTTAGGGTCGAACAGGGGATGGGTTTTCTTCGTGAGAAGGTTGCCGGTGTATTGAAAATGGTGTTTTTTTCGTTAGTTTTCAGGGTTCTAACAGAAAAATGGTAATGGGTGAATGGTTGAAAACTGGAAATAACTTGAAGTAAAAGTTAAGAAATTCACTTGAAGTCTCGGGCCCCTTTAGGCTTAGGGTTCTAAGTTAGCAGAGCATGTCCTCGGTCTTTTTCCTCGCGTTGGGACGTGACATTATAGTGTTTAAGCCCAGGATCTTCATTGTTTGACCCTAAACCTAAAGTTTCCTCTTGAAAGATGGCATTTGATTAGCATAAATGTCACTAACGGTGAACATCTCAAAAACCTACCTATAGTAACTAATAGGAGACAACTAACTGGGCATCAGTGGATCTAGTGAAAGTGTCCACTGAACCCAAAAAGCTTGCCAAATACACGTTAAGGAGAGCATGCCTAGGAGATTTTAACCTAAGGTGAGCAGCATGAACACAAATACCCTTAAATACAAACATGAAAAGCATGAGAACATGCAGCTTGCCTTAAAACCAACACCTAGTAAACCTTCCCCTTCAGGATGAGGAGTTTAATAGAAACATCCCTTGATTTGTCATCATCGGGGTGTTTGGCTACGAAAAAATGCAAGAAAATGAAGAGGAGAGAAAATCACCTGGCCGGTAGAGGAGAGGAAGCTTCATACTGACTTTATTGATTGATTGATGGATTAGAAAAAAGTTGATTGATTTACAAGCATATTTGAGCTTATACTAGGTGCTGTTATAAAATACAAAAGAGTGAAAATGAACCAAAAATTACATCAAGGAAAGCACTTCTAAAACCACAGGCGGGTGTGATCGACAGCGGGTGGGAAGCGGTGTTGCGAAATTTAAGTAACACTGAAATTTGGGTGCAATTTTCCTCACACAAAATTTCAACGAGCTCTCCTTTCTTCCTTATTTTGCTCCAAATTTCCTATAGTTTGATCATGCATCTTCGAATTAAAGCTTAGGTTCATTGTGTTTGAATGGATTGAAGATAATAGGCATTTGACTATGAAACTACTAAAAATAGCTACAAAATGTGTGATCGATATAAGCGGGACCCCAATGTACCAATTGAGTTATTAAAGTCGATTAGTACACAAAAGTGTTTAAAACCTACATTGTCTACGAGGGCTCGAAAATAAACTATTTGGGCACTAATCCAACACTTTCTATACTGTCCATCCTTGAAAAATTCAATAAAATAGAAAATTCTTTTTTAAGCTTGGTGTTCACTTTTATTTTTTATTTTATTTTTAAAATTTCTTTCCTTTAGGTTTAATAATTTAGAGTGTGAAACATGGAAGAATAGCCTACTTGAATAAATGAGAAACAAGTTTTCCTAGGTTGGAATTCACTTCAATAAATATGAATTGTTTGGTGAAGGTGAATTGGTTGATGGAATTGAGTTCTTTGTTGTGTTACATTTTACAGGCGAATTGTTAGTCTAAATGAATATTCTAACTTTTAAATAACACAACAAGCATACAAAAACCAAACAAACAATCGATAGATATTAGGATAGGATGAGATGGGTGAAAAGGGAAAGTTGTAAGGATATTAATAAATGTGTTGAACTTAAAGGGTAGGAGGTTTATCAGTGATGGAACAAATAAGACCTATAATTTTGTTCTTGTAAATAGTTTAGTTATAAAAATCCTGTCGCTTGCACAAGATCCATGACAGTAACTGAAACAAATTGTGCCAAGATTAGACATCTTAAGTCCATCACGAGTAAACTCTCAAATGTCTTAGAACTTTATTAGTTATTAGTCAAGAAGCGAAATGCTAAATGATACCACTAACGAGAATGATTTAGGTCATCCTTAGAAGTTTGAGCCTATCAAGCCTACCCTTATAATAATATGCATAAACATCCACACTAGTTCCTTATTTGAACTATAGCCCGATCTAAATCATCAACCGTGAATGAGAAGCTAATTCCTTCCTTAAACACAATCTATAGTAAAGAACTCTTATTTGCCCGGTTACAAGACAAAATACATCAATGACGAGAAAAGGGACAAGTTTAGGGAATTATTTAGAGCTATGGAGAAGGACAAAAAGGGTTGAGAAATGAAATTTTCATTGAGATAAGAAGAGATGAAGAGAATTAAGAAAGAAGCTTTGAAAGGAAAACATCAAGGGAGAATGAGTTTGGTCTTGTAGCCTTCCTTCCTTGAACAATTAAGTTCTTAGGGGTGTTCAACATTTAGTACCCTAATGCCAACTGATATGGGAGTTACTAACCCAAAGTTCGTTAAGAAGGGTAGAAAGCTTAAAAAGACAAAACATTGCACCATTCCAAAAACTTTGATAACAGGTGAAAAGTGAAAAAGCTTCGAAGATAAGGAAAAGAAGTCATAATCTGATTGAAGTAAATGAAAAGATAAATACCAAAGTAGAGAGTATGCAGAAAGATGCACAAAACCTAATGGGGAGATTAGAAACTTAAAATCAAGAGAAATCAAGGATGCATGATGAAGACAAAAGTGTAAGTTGTCAGTGAAATCTGGGTCAAAATGAGCTTAAAGTGTCAAATTATCTACCTAATTAACAAAGCCACACATTACAAGTCTAAAAGACCTATTTGATCTTGAAGGTGGTGATATGCCTACATTAGTGAAGATTAATATGACGAACAAGCATATGGGACTTAAAGAAATGAAAGAAGAAGTATGCTAACTATGAGTATTATCCCAAAGATTAGCTAATTTGCCAGGAAAAGAGCCAACACACTCACAAATCAGGGTTGAATGATTAAATTTTTTACACCATATGAATTATTTGTTGGTTTAGTGAACTTAATTGAAAATCTTTCTGATTCTAGATTGGAAACATGTTTAGAAATAATTTTACAACTGACTTATGTTTCCTACCCAATTGAGGTTTAAACATAAAATGTCCTAAAAAATAAAAGCTAAATTGTTTGAGGACAAACAAAATTTTCTTTTCTTTGCTTGGAGACAAGCAAAACTTTAAGTTTGGGAGAATTTCATGAGTCTTAAACTCATCTATTTTTAATCCATTTTTCTAGCATGTTTTTAGCAATTTCAAATCTATTTTTATGTCAAATTCTGGAATATTCACCAACTTTGTGTTTTGCAGGTTTTAATTGAAAAATGAGATAATTCCAGTAGAAAAGAAGAAGAAAATGGCAATTGCAGCATTATCTATCGCAACATAGTTTTTTTTTGTCGCAACAGAATTTCAAGCAAACCAGAAGAACTATGTCGCAGTCAACAGTTGTATGTCGCAACAAAGTTCAAGCTGAACTCAAGGCAAAAAGAGAATCTCTATCGCGACAAAGAGTTTTCTGTCACAACATTACTAAAGAATAATGTAAACATTACTGTCGCGACACTCTTAACTCTATCGCGACAATGATCAAGGCAAATGTCAAATGAAATTTGTCGCGACAATCCTTCCTCTATCACAACATAAAAGGCTAAAGATTAACATATGAACTCTATCGCAACAAAAGACAACTTTGTGGTGATAGAAAATGGCATGAATATAACCTGAGTAGAATTTGAGACAAGTGTTTTTATGTTGCGACAAAGTTTCGACATGGAACCCGACTCGAGGAAGAAAAGTGTATCGCGACCGAAGAAAATCCCCATCCACCAAACATAACATTGAAGTTCCTGACATGGAACTGCGGAGAATGCGAGCCCCCGAGAAAATATAATTTTTTGAAAAAAGGCAAAATTGTAATTTTGGTCAAAATCCGGAATTTTACTAGATCTCAGATGACGAAACGGACTTCACCATTGGAATTGTTTCGCGAAATATAGCTACCACGTCGAATTTCGTAGTCAGGAACGATGAAATTTTACGTTTCGAGCAACGGCGTAGTCTGAGGACACTTGGCACATTTTGGTGGCTCACGGTGTGCCACTTGTCGGTGCGAGGAATGAGTCAACTTGAGCTCTGGGTCCCACACTGGACATGTGGCATCTCTAATTGGGTAGAAAGAGTCAAGTGGGTGGATTAAAAGTGGATAAAATCCAATAGACGATGATGAAACGACAGAGTGACTGTGAGAGGACATAGGGAATAAAAACAAAGAAAAGGCAGAATCTCTTCTCATTTTGGGCTCAAAGCGTGCGGTGAGAGGGAGTTTTCCGTTCTAGAAGCTCAGACTTCTCTCTAGATTTCGGAAGCTTTTTGAATCGTCGGTTCTCGTCAGGCAAAGAAGCAAAGTTGTTCTACGCTACAAAGGCTAGGGTGGACACCGGTTTTGTGGAGTTTTGACAACTCCAAATTGAGGGTCTTCTCTACTCGATTATTTCGGTTTAAGGCTTTGTAAATGATTTGTGGTTGGGTTGAGGCCGCCGAATGGTTGTTTGGTCGGTCCCAACGTGGAATGAATTGTTCAGAATATTTTGAACCTTAGTTTTGGACCGGTTGAGGACTGTTTAGATTGGTTTGTGTGATAATTTATGCAATAAAGTATGGTTTGGGTGTTTTTAAGTAGGAATGTGGCCATAGATTCCGGTTCCACAAAAGTGGAGCCGGAGTAGCTGGTGAGTGGGTTTGCGCGAGATTGTGTGGCAGCTGCTCGTTTTAAGGGCTGACAAGCAGTCGGTTTGCTTAGTTGGTAGAAATTGGTCCATGTGTTTCAAACAAATATTACTTTTCGAATTGGATGGCTTAAATTGTGTGAAAAAAAGGAAATTGTTAATGCATATAATTAATGTATTAACATGATGATGAATTATATAAAAATATAATTGTGTGTAAGCCATTGGAAATAAATTGTGATTAGCCCATGTGAGCTAATTTTGATGTTATTGATAAGAATAAATAACATGTGATTAGTATGTGAATTGAATGACATGATGCTACGTAGCCGGTGGTATGTTAGTATATACATGATTTATATATTAACATGAAATGTTTTGGAAATAGCATAATGCATTTCGCATGCAAGGCGACCTAGAAAATTAGGTGTAAGTGCATGGCGCTGAAAGAAATGAAAAATGGAAAGTGGTTGTGAAAGGAATTTCAAGGGAAGATTTTCCAAAGTGTAGAGTGGTCAACCAGTTCATCTGAAGGTGACCCGTGACGGTTTTGGAAAAAATGATCAGTGAT
Organism: Tetrastigma voinierianum; assembly: GCA_016808115.1. NCBI lineage: Eukaryota > Viridiplantae > Streptophyta > Magnoliopsida > Vitales > Vitaceae > Tetrastigma > Tetrastigma voinierianum. Next base: position 101,266 of record JAEQBH010009081.1, on the reverse strand, counting down.
TCGCCTCGGAGGGTAGTCAAATATATTTCACAGAAGGCTTCGGTATGATGTTTCAAGAACAAAAGTTTTGTTTGAAAGCTTGATGTTTTTCTCACATTTGGCTTAGGCATGCGTGAGGGGTCGGTGAGGCTCGAGAAATGGGAAGGGTGAGTTAGAAGTTTTCTCATCCATATGCGTAGACATTCAAATTAGAATCATGTATTTGCTTGAATCATCAACATGTGAATCATTGCATGTGCATGGGTGGGGGTAACTCATGTAGGAGTTATCCTCTTGGGCATTTCTCACCTTTGTCGGGGATCATTGTTTTGGTCGAGGGGGTGTTGGGAGAAGACGGCGCCCATTAGAGGGTATTTAGAAAGAAATCCAGTTATTGGCTTTGGTATTTATTTTTGTACATGACATGTATTAACATTTGTAAATCTTCAACCTATGTTGGTATTAAGGTGATGTAATCAACTCTTGAACTATGGCAATACGAGTTGGGATGTATTTTGATGAGTAGGATGTGTAGGCCCGATGCGCCATTTACTCATGTATGGAATCATGACATGAGACATAGGTTCCTCCGCGAGTTGACGGGTTGTCGGCGAGACACCCGGATCGGGCATTACAGGGCTGTCGAGCGAGATTATTTATGTCGCGACAAACAAAACATGAGGAGGTGAGCGTCTACGTCATGACCAAGTTGAAGAGCAATACGAGGCCGTGGCAGCAAAGAAATTCATGTCGTGACATAGTAAAGAATTGAAAGAAGAATCTCTGTCGCGACAAAGAAGTTTTCTATCGCAACAATAAATGCTATAGAAGTTGAATGAGAACTGAGATTAGCCAAGTCAAGTTTGTCGCAATAAAGATTTCTATGTTGCAACAAACAGCTCAGCTAGCTATAAGAACTAGAGAAGAAAAGTCTATCGCTATAAAAGAAAATTATGTCGCGACATAAATTGTTAAGGAATCAAAGAAATCCTATCGCGACATAGAAAACTCTATCGCGACAAGGTAGACAAGATGAAGAGACAAATGCTTGTCACGACAAAGAAAATTATGTCGCAACAGTTTCCAGAGGCAGAAGTGTATAAAGAGTTGGGTGCAACAATTTTGTATCGTGACACAAGACATTCCTGTCGCAACAAGAACAAGACTGCTGGATCAAAACTCTATTGCGACATTATCAAAGTTTGCCATGATAGAATCCAAGAAAAAGCTCAAAGAACAGGTCGCGACAGAGCGACCAATTTGGGCCATAAATTTGGGGATCCACAACACTATCTTGAGGTCTTAACATTGGAAAGTCCCCAAAATATAAATGAAATCTAGGAGCCTTATGTAGCTTAGTAATTCTAGGAGAGAGCCCACGTGTGCATAGAAAACCAGAAGTCCTGGAATTACGAAAGTTGGGCATAGTGCCCTAGATGCGTTTATTTATAAACTTTGTGTTAACTGCCAGGCGGTCGTGGATCCCAATTCCCCAGCGAAGTGGCTGCACTACGTCTGGAAAATGGGAATCTTCGGTCTTTGTCGCGATCTTTTGTGTGCTTGACTTGCGGGTTTTTACGTGGCGACTGTTCTCTGAGCTTTTTCTTGGATTCTATCACAACAGACTTTGATAATGTCGTGACAGAGTTTTGATATAGTAGTCTTGTTCTTATCACGAAAGGAATGTCTTGTGTCGACTTGTACCCAACCCCATACCTTACGGCTCTCTGAAGCTGCTCGCGACCTCTCAATTTTATCGCGGCAAGCATTTTTCTAACTCAACTTGTCACTGCTCGCGACAAAGTTTTCTATGTGGTGATAGGATTTCTTTGATTCCTGCTTGGTAATTTTCTTTTTGTCCTGAAACTTTTCTTCTGCAGGTCCCAGCATACTATCTGGATTGTGTTTGAGGCTATGTTATAAAATCTTTGTTACCCTGACTTGGCTTGGAATAACAAATTCTCATTCAACTCTGTAACTTTTATTTTAAGCGACACTAAAACATAACTGGAAAGCAACCTTCAATTCTTTACTATGTGCAACATGTTGCTCATAATATTGACTCTTCAACTTCTTATCGCGACAAAGAAGTCACCTCCCTCATTTTTTGTTTGTCGCGACAGAGATTATGTTGCTCCTTGTTGTGAACTTTGAATGTTATGTCACGACAGGATTTTCTTTGTCGCAACAGACTTTTCTTCCTTGAGCTAGTTCCATGCTAAAAAATTTGTCATAACATAAAAACACTTGTCTCAATTGACTTGTGTTATATTATGCGTTTTCTGCCAGCGTGAGTTGTCTTTAATATCAGCGAGTTCATTTATTAATCTTGTGCCCTATGTTCTGATGGAGGAAGGATTGTAGCGACAAAGTTCCTTTGCCATTTGCCTTGATCATTGTCGCGGCGAGTTAAAATTAACCAGCGATAGTAATGTTACATTCTTCTTGACGATGTTGGTAAGCTCTTTTGTGACCAGGAGATTCTCTTTCTGCCTTGAGTTCAACCTGGACTTTGTTACGACATACAGTTGCTAGCTACGACATAGTTCTTCTGGTCTGCTTGAAATTCTGTCGCGACAAACAAAAACTATGTCGCAACAGAGAATGTTGTAATTGCTATTTTTTTCTTCTTTCTACTGGAATTATCTCCTTTTTCAATTAAAACCTGCAAAACACAAAGTTGGTGAATATTCATAATTTAGCATAAAAATAGATCCGAAACTGCTAAAAACATGCCAGAAAAATGGATTAAAAATAGGTGAGTTTAAAACTCATCAATCTTAGTATGATCTAGAACGATAAATTGTCCTTTATTATATTGAATCGAGCATGCAGATAATGCATCTTTGTCCCCTTGGTTATATGGAACTGAAAACCATAAGAACAAAGGAAAGTAATTTCGTCCCCCTGATTATAAAATAACCAAGAGCCATAAGTTTGAACACTAAAAGGATCTAATCTTGATAGGCTCAAAAGTTCTCACAAGAACCATAAAGTGAAGAAAATCTCATGAAAGAATTTTTATTCATCAATTGTCTGTCCAAAGACTACAATAAGGGGGTATATATAGGCCCCATACTTTCTAAATCAAATAAAGCAACTTCTACTTTGACTTGGAAAATAAGACTTTCTAATTTAAATGAAAGCTATTTCCTGTTAGTAGCAATAAGCTTTAAATTAAATAAAGCAACTACTACTTTTACTTAGAGAACAAATCTTTCTAAACTAAAACAACTCCAAATCAAAATAGTAACAAGACTCAAAATACTTGAAAATAGAAATATATTTACTGTCTCCAAGGTTTCACAAACTCCCGAATCTGAATTTCTCATAATTAGGGATAGATTCCCAAAGTTTGTTGTAGGAAACCTACATCAACTTTTGAACTTTTTTGTTGGCTCTAATACCTTAAATGGCTTGATTTGACTTGAGCTCTTCTTTAAAAGCTGGGTTGGCCCAAATAAACTCCTTCATAAGTCCATTGAAATTCTCTTGAAACTTTTTGGCCCTTATTCTTATGATTGGCTCGAATTTGCATTTGGGCGAATCCATGTTCTTTGAATTCTCATCAGCTTGCTTTTAGCTAGGGTAAGTTTGAATCGGTTCAAACCTTGGTGCCAGTACACCTTATGCCGTGTCCTTAAGGTCTAAATGGGAATTGAGTTGTTTTTATTTTCTCAGAATGTTGAGTAATGTACCAATATTTGCTTTCCACAAACCTTCCTTCTCCATAACAAGATTACATCTAAAAGTTATAGACGAACATGCAAATATTTCTAGTACTCAAGTTCAAAGAATATGGACTTCTTCTTCTAACAACTACTCATGGAAATCATATTGGATTTATCATGTCTAACCCTCTTTTTTCCCCCACGAATTACAAATAGCATTCAATTTCAATAGTATTTCCTCTCCACTCAATGGTTGTGGAGGCAATCGAAACTCCTACTCACCATTAAATGCCTTTTTTTGTTTCTGAAAATGATGATTAAATGGAAGAAAAATTCTATGGCCAATAAATGAGTTCTTTTTTCCATGCTTTAACCTATGTGAATAAGTCTCCTCCCCACAAATTGGACACCCATAATATCCTTTGACTGTACAACCGGACAAGTGTCCATGTAATGCCCTGAAAATACCCTAACAGTTTTATAACATGTTCAGTGTGTAAAATAAATTAAATTATATTTTTTCCAGAGTTTAAATGGCTAAAAACAAAAAAATGATAAAAACCCAGAAATTTTACAAGAGCTAAATAAATTTGGTAAAAATGTCAAATGAGGATTTAAGAGTCATAAATGAGAAGTGTAAATGTTAAAATGAAAATGAAATGAAATGAAGTGAAAATGAAAGTGAAATGAAGAGTTAAAATGCAAAAAATGGGAAAAATAGAAATTAATGTGTAAGCCAAACATGGCCTTATGAAGGTTTAGAGTATTAAGACCAAATTGGTCTTTAGAATGAGAAAGAGTCTCTCATTTAGGCATTTTTGTTGGGCATATCCGGTTGAGAGAAAGGGGAGATGAGTGGATGATTTGCTTCATGAGATCAAGAGTTTAAGTGATCAAGAAGAAGAAGGAAGAAGAAAGAAGAGAAAGAAAGAGATTCAAAGGTAAGAAACAAAACCCTAACCCCCTCTTTTCTTATGTTTGGGTTGGAGAAAAAACCTAGCTTTGTGTAAAGTGTTCTTGGATGGTTTTAGTTTAGTTTGAGGTTGTTTTTCATTGTTTTGATTGGTTTGGATTGGTTTTGAGGAATTTTTGTGTAAAGGAGATGAAGTTTCAAAGGAGTTGCTGTCAAAAATTTTCAAAACCACTATTTTTGTTTTGGCTATAAATTAAGTTATAATCATCCAAATTGAGTGATTCCAATTGTTAAATAACCATACGAGCTAGAGATACAAATGTATAGAAGGGATCAGGAGCAAATTGTAGCTCTAAGGCTCCCACATATGGGCTTAAAGGTAAGTTTTGGGTAGCTAACGGATATGCTTTGTTTTGGGTGTAGTTGTGATGTTTTGGCCGTAAGTTAAGCTTCACTTGTCAAATTGAGTGATTCAAAATTATGGAGTAAACTAGACTTCTATGGGAATAATTGCTTGAAGTGCTTATGCAATAGGTAGCAAAATTTCCAGAAATCTTTCAAAGTGGATCTATGTACAAGAACAATCTGATTCTGCTTTGCAAATTAGAGTAGTCTGGATGTAAAATGCAATAACTTGAGTTTTGGTGATCCAAATTGGATGATTCAAATTGGAGAACAAACCATGGAACCATAGATTCAAATTATTAGAACCATTGCAATTTATGGGTTAAGAACTGAGGTGAGAATAACGGTAGGTAACCAAGTGGCGGGCATCTGAAACCAGGTTTAGCATTAAAATGTCGTGACTTGAGTTTGGGTGATCCAAATGAGATGATTCCAATTATTAATAAAAATAGACTCATAAAGCTATAATTTTATTGAAGGAATCATGAGCAAAATATAGCTCATGTGTCCCCATAAAATTTTTTAAGTGGAGGTGTATTCGGTAGACATCAACCCTAACAAAAAATCCTAAAATACTGTGGCCCGATTTTTTCTTGAGTTGTTCTTTGATAATGACATATTTGTGATGGATTAGGGGTTGGTGACGAGGAAGCCCGGCCCAAGAGCGGGATTCGAGAATAGGAATCGAAGAGCGACAACCTTTTGGGTTTATTCTTCACACTTCACTTGTTTTGGTTTGTGTTTTGTTAACAAAATAAATCTAAAGGTTTTATATGAATATGCATTTGTGCTCATTTGAGCCATAAATGAATTGGTTTGTTCTCCCCTTCTCTCTCTCTATTTCTAAAATGTTTGAAGGATTATGAAATAAGTGGATTTATTGAAATGAATTGAGATAAATTACATATTGATTTGTTTTAAATTGATTTGATACAATTGATTGTGAAATGAATTGCACATGAAAAATTGCATAAGTATTGGAAACCAAGTATTTGGATATAAATGTATATACACTATTGTAAAGTGCTATGTAAAATGGTTGGGCGCATAATAGAATGTTAAGCAGTTAAGTCGAGTTGAGATAGATTATTATACCCGATAAGAGGTCAAATGAGAAGTCTTGGGCCGAGCGTAATGATGTGTGCTAGATGTGTGATACAGGACGGTATCGGTAGTGTTCCACCAGAAATGATTTTAATAACCATTCCAGGTAGCCTAATTGGGATGGTACTGTGTTATAAAACCTTTTATCTAGGCTGTGACCAAGTGGGATGAATCTTGGGTGATTCATTATCACATTACTTGCAGAAGTATAAAGTTAAATTCATAGGGCAAAATGAAAAGAAAATTGTGAAATGCATGATTTGTGTTTGAATGATTTATTGCATATGGCTTGCATGATTAGGCAGCCAATGAATTGTAATTTGAATGTATCTGAAATGAAAATATACATATATGTATTATCTGAAGTATTAGTCATTTGAAAAAAATTATACAAAAACCTCGATTTAAGAAAAATGCATGATTTGCCTATGAGAAATACGAAGGAATAAATGTATAGAACCACTAGGCATGAAAATTCAATGGCGTTGTTTATCACGGTACCAAGTGAATGATTACGAAGGAAAGGCGAGAGGCAGTCGGAGTCAACATCGAGGCCTCACGGGTTGAGTAAAACTCAGGCCATTACATTCATGGAAATATATTTGACACTTTTGTACAAACTCTAATTTTGTTTGTGAATATTTTGAGTATTGAAAAGCGACATAATGTCGTAATGTTTAAAGATGGTAAATTGATCAAATGGGCATGTAATATTATATTTAATGGAAAATGTGTATTGAAAACAAAATGATGGGCCTCATTTAAGTTGAATTAGTATATACAAATATATTTTCATAAAGATTAATATCCTTTACAAAATGAGCATTAAAAATGTGTTTTACTAACAAAAGAAAAAGGAAATAGATTCGAAAAGGATAGCGTCGATGCAGTTCGACCTCGGTCGAGTCAGTCCCATCTGTGAGGCCTTGGTAGTGACATTCCATATGTAGGAAAATCATTTATTGTCCATAATAAAACAGCTCTTAATGTAAACACTTCTTTTATAAATCATAAGCTTCTACCCTTCTTTCCACAAAGTATTAAGTCCTCGGTCAATGGTGCTAAATAGATATTTATATCATTACCGGGTTTTCGAGGACGATGTGCTTAAGCATAACATCATAAATTTTCTCTTCATACACGACCATAGTGGAAGGTTATAAGTAATCATGACAAGTGGCTAGCAACTATGTCTACTACTCAATGAACTATGAGGATTTATATCATCAACGGAAATGGTAAGTTTAAGATTTCTAGCATCATCTACAACAAAATCTGACCATTTATGATCAATTACCTTCCAAGAAAGGGAATCTGACGGATGGTGCATTTTCCCATCTAATTTTTCACCTTGTGCATGCCATATGAGGTCTTTTGCGGTTTTTGGTGATTGAAACATTCTCTTAAATCGTGGAATTGGCATAAAATACCACTTTACTTTAGCATGAACTCCTTGACTCTTCTTGGTTTCTCTCACATTTACCTTCCTTCGATGCTCCTACGTAGGACATGAAGATGCATCTTTGAGTCATTCTATAAAATATGCAATCATTGGGACATGCATGTATTTCTCATGGCACATTTCCCAATGCATTCAATGTTTTTTTTTTTTTTTGCTTCATACATAGATAGTGGCAGGAATAACATATCACCCGAAGCAATTTTAATAAGCACGAATAAGCTTTATCTGGACCACCCATATCTTGCTTTAGATTATACAATTTCATAATGCAAATAACTTGGTGAAGTTTTTGCAACCCGAGGATGATCTCAAGGTTTTTTCAACATCTTCAAACAACCTTTCAAATAACTCTAGATTATCCTTATAATCCTCTTGTGCAACTTCAACCATTTCTATTGTATAATTCATATTACTAGAATGAAATCTACTCGAAAACATGATGCTCTTTGTTGTAGTTAATGGTTCCATGGCCCTTGTAGGTTGTCTCCCATGCCAATACAAGTATGAGTAACTTTGATCAATTCAATAAAAGAATAAATGTTCTTTAATCTTTTAGGTTATGTGGAATATCAGGACCTACATTGTAGACATGAGCATTTGATGGTGTTTTTTGATTTCTTTGCATTTTGAAGTGTAAATCTGCTGATAAAATTTTAACACCATCCTCAAAGTCTTTTGATCTTCAATCTTTTGACATCCAAGAACAATTCATTTGTTTGCAAAGATGAACTCAACTACTATGTAACAAAGATAAGCCAAAGAACAACCGATACAAATTTACCCTCATCATTAACAAAATTAGGTGATCACATCACGTATAAAATTACATAATCCTTGCATATGTCGGTCGGCAATGTGCTCTGATTCAATTATAAAGAAAATTTGGCATACTTCCCTATAGTTCTCAAGTACACAAAATGGACAAGGTATATATGTGACCTTGGTTTAGGGCCTGTTTGGTTACTATTTTTGAAAATTGTTCTTAAGAACAATTCTTTGAAAATACTTAGAACATCTTTTTGATATTTTCTAAAAACCATTTTTCTTCTATGAATTTAGTGTTTTCTAAGTTCTTTGTATTTTTCAAAACAAAAACAAAAAAAAATTGAAACCAAAAGTATTTCTCACATTTTTATGTTCTGCTTGTTTTCGAGAATAGAAAACATTTTTCAAAAACATAAACCAAATAGACCCTTAATTTCTCTTAAAACCGGGGATTACCCACAAAAAAAAAAAAACACTCTACTCGTTTTATTTTATTTTTTTAAAAAAATACAAAAACAAAAATTTATAGCAGATTTGGAGAAAATTCACCAAGAAAAGCTAAGGGTGAATTAATTAATTATTTGAGGACGATGAGATTCAACTGTAGTTAAGGGTTTTGACTATTAAGTAGGACCCTCGAAGCCCCTGGCTTTTGCATGCTCTTCTTAACTTTCATAAAAGGTAATTTCAATTCCCATGCTCTTCCATTTCCATTTTCGAACATAAAATCACTTATTACTATCATATGCATTCAGGTTGTGAATAGATTACAATCACTTCTTTTGAAAACTGCCAATTTTGACAACTTTTCTTAAGAATTAAAGATTAAGATTGAAAACTGCCTAGGACTTTCTAAGAAGAGTTGTCCTCACAAATTCAAAGAATCAAAGGTGGAATTGGGGCTTTACTTGGGATGTGTCTATATTTTTTTCAAACTTGTCAATAGTGAGGGACCCGATCGACCAGCCCAGTTTGCATGATGAGTGATGCGGAGAAAGTGAAGAAATAATCATAGGTATAGCTAGTTGTCACGCCAGGTATACAAAAGTCTTATAATATATCAACATATCATATACAAAGTCCAAAAATAAAACTACCATGCAGTGGTGTTTACGAGTGTCATATGCGATCTTGAGTCCCATTTACATATTCAAAACTATACATTTACAATTACTTATCGAGCCAGACCTACGAGTGGTGATTTTTACTCGTGTGTTGGCCACAGCCAGGATCACGGAGTTCTCAGGGCGTCTTCTCACGTACCTACACCCAGTTAAAAACCCGTGCTAAACTCACGCTTAGTGGAAACATATGTAATATGCATGTACACATTTATGTTCAGCATATAACAATAACGGTCTCGAAGTGCATGCATTCGTATCTGGAGCTATCTGAGTACTTATGCTTTATAACGAGCTTATACTTATTCGGATCTCGAGTGAGTCCAGGCTTATTCTTATTGGGACTTATGTTTATAACGGACTTATGTTTATTCGGGTTCTCTCGTGGGAGTTCTGAGCTATTGTAATTACGAACTTATGCCTATGGACTTATTTTTATTCGGGTCTCCCGTAGGAGTTACAAAGCTTATTCTTATTCAGAAATACCCGAAGGTATTACAGATCAAAACGATACACATTTGCTTCCTCTTATTCATTATCCAGGTTATTATCATATAACTATGGGAATACCTAGACCAGTGCTAATAAAAGTGTAAGACCGCAGCCTGATAATTATCGAGAAGATACGCATACGATATGGAGTGTTGTAGCCATGGCGGGATTAACGGATCTGGAACAAGGATGCGTAGCACCTAATCAAGACAGAGAGTCTTATTAACATTAATAGGACAGGAGTGCCATTAGCACTAACGGAGGACAAGTGTCCTTAACGGACGGGTCTTGGTAGCCTTGTGGAATTGAAGTACTAATCGGGGTGTCGAACCTTGTCCTTGAGTCTTAGGAAGTACTATGTCGGGAGTGTCGGGCACTAATCGAAGTAAATTACTGTCCCGAGGATGCCCTACTGCATTCGTGGCCAAGTGTGTGTCATTTAATACTTAGTCTTAGGCATTCCTACGATTGTATGTGTTCAGAAACTTCTATCTTATTATCGGGCATGAACTTTGCCATCTTAAGCACGCCTCGACGGTGAGGTCGGTGCATTTCTCACTTATTTCATCTTTTCTATGCTTAGGATATGTTTTGGCTTAAATACCTTAGCTTGACAAAAGCGAGAGTACCTTGGGGACCACTGTGCCGTGCGGCTCGACTGTCTGGGAATGCGGGTTCTGTTCGGTTAAGAGAGGGGCACATCTGGGGTACGAGGTTTAAATTTTGTCTGGAATGCGGTTTGGCTCTTGCATCACTTGTCTTGGGTACGAGGTTCAAGGTTAATGCGGTCTGAGTCTACGAGAATTACTTGATAAATGGTAATTTCACCCATTTTTCATGCACTTTCTTCCATAATTCTCTTCTATTTCCTCCTCATCAAAACTCAACATTGAAATCCCTCGAAACAACTCCTGATTGCTTTTAATTGGTCAGAGAATCAGGATTCATGCCCGAGTTCACCCGATATTACAAAACCTTGGAATTGTGAAGGATTCCATATCCCAAACATTATCAACTAGGGATTTTCAACCAAACTTTCCTTCATCTAGAGTTAGGATGTCTTGCTAACAAAACCACAGAAAGGGAACCCGATTTAATCTTCAAAGGAAAACCCTAACAATTATACCGTGATTCATGTACAAATCATACCAAAATCCCTACGATTCGTACAAAATCATGTATCCATCTGAATCCCATACCATGGCTTGATCTCTTCTTCTTCCTCTTCCTTCTCTTTCCTCCTCCTCTTCTTCCATAAGCCTTGTTTGGAGACCCGAAAATGAATTATTTTGGTCTCCTCCTCTATTATAGTGAAGGTTTTGGTTATTTGGCTTTAGTCCTTCCGGCACGGTATTTGTATTCTAATTTCCATGGTATGTTTGGCCTCAATCATATTAATCCATGTCTTTGTTGCCCCTTTTGGACAAATTACGTTTTTGTCAGCAAAATTAACTATAATACAATTTTCGAACTTTCTAACTTTTCCATTTTACGCATTTAATTCTGAAAATTTTCATTTATACTAAAAATACCTTAAACATGTTGAAAACAACTAGGGTATATTTCGGGGTGTTCTGAGTTGACTTTTGGAAACTCTGAGTCCTAAGCCAAATATTAAAGGTATATAATTTTTATTTTTTCTTCTCCCACATGGCACATGGCAAAATGAGGATAAGACTAGAAAGAGAAACAATCAGATTGTAAATGAATCCATGGGTTTAAGCGAGAAACAATTGCGATCTGACAAATGAGTTAAAATAAATTGCCTACTTGTGATATGAGTGGATTCCACAACCAACCTTTTAAATTTTTTGTCAAATCATGAAGTATCCACGAGTGGTTGTTACTTTTATACGAATGGCGCCTTTAAGCCATTACCACACTCGAGACGAATCATATGGTAAAGAGACCTGAGGATGGTAAATCTACTATAAAACACATCTGCATTCCCCAGGCTGGCTAAGCTAGAAGAGACTCAGATATACCTACATGTTTGATAGTTCCACAGTTGACCATTGATCTTTAAATATATATATATATATATATATATATATATATATATATATATATATATATATATATATATATATATATATATATATATATTCCTCGTATGATCGAGAGAGGGTCCATAAGGCGATAAAGCTCTACCATAACACATCTATTCACAGTACAGGCTAGGTAGGAGAGACCCCAACCATCTCATCTATATGTTCGATAGTTCCACAGCTAACCATTGATCTTTATCTAAATAATATTAGAATAGAAATGTTTTTAATTAATCCCAAATTAAAATAACCTTGACATATTCTCATGGTGACTTATTTGAGTTTATTAATGGTTTTTTTAGAAACAAACTCATGTAAATTTTGCATGTAGTGTTTTGACACATTTTGTGAAACGGAGGGCCTACGAGCCTGATAAATGGATTAAAGCACAACCTGACCACACAGAAAAGTCAATTGAAAGGGAAACAAAAGAATGGTCTCCATTCAAACTGACTGAGACTTGAGAACTCATCCCCACCCATTCTCACAAAAAAAAAAAAAATCCATGTTCTTCCTACACAACTTACCATATTCGACCAAATCCGATTTTGGAGCAAATATTCTACAGACCAAGGGTCAATATTTAGTTTGATGGATAAAGAAAAGTAAGAGTGTTATTGTGAATAATGGATGGAAATCTAGAAGGTTGGATCATATTTGGTGAGATTTCTATGGAAGGACAATATTCCATTATGGTAAATATGGAAGGAAATCATAATCTTCCAACTAGTTTGTTGATACATATTAGGAAACATGAAGCCACATGATATTGAGAGAAGATCTCCTAGAGGCAGTTAAATAGGGAACACATTTTTGTAGCAAATGTCACACAAGAAAGATGTAGAAGAACAAAAAGGTCTTCTTGGGGGTGGGGGTGATGATTACATATGGAAAGTATGGCAGACTCTCGGTCTTAGGGAGTTGCATACACCATGTTGGTAGTCTAGTGGGAGTTTTTGGCTAGTGGGAGTCTAGATGTTGTTGGGGGAGTGAGGGAATCTCATTTTATGTTTCATTGTGAGATAATTAGGTGAAGAAGGTGTTAGATAAATAGGGAGCCTTGTCTCATGTAATACCAAATGTAACCTGATTGAAATATTAGAACCATTTGCATATGAGTTTGGCCTGCGGATGTAGGCTTGCGAACTAAGTGGCAATCTGTATGCAGTGTGTGTGTGATGGTTTTATGTAACACCTGAAATATACCTAAGCGGTTTTGGACTTGTTTAGGGTATGTAAAAACTAAATGGAATTGTTCAAAAATAAAGCAGAGACCAGGAATTAATAATAAAGCAGGGTAAATTGAGTCATTTACCACTTGAGGATGACATAAATTAATAAGTTTATATGCAATTATGGAATTTGAGAAAAATGGAATAGAAATTAGAAAGAATGGAAGGACTTAAGTAAAAAATGAGAAAGAATTTAAAAATTCCAAGGCGAACATGGCCTTAACTCAAAAATATGGATAAAATTAATTGGTCTCTCATTTTTGAGAGACCAAAAATGTAGAGAAGAGAAGAAAAGGAGAGAAGAAGAAGAAGAGGAAGAGGAAGAGAAGAAGAAGAGAAGATAAGAAGAAAGGAAGAGCAAAAAGGTATGGAATCTATCATTGAGTATGGATTACTTGGATTTCTTGTATGGATACATGTTTTGGGTTATGGGTTGTAAGAAACCTAACCCTAGAATGAATTCTTGTATGGAATCAAGAGTATGGAATCCTCCTTTTGAGGTTGGATTCATGGTTTAATTGCAAGTAATTGAGTAAGGGTTTAGAACAAACCCTAACTAATTTTTATGTTTGGTTTATGTATGGGTTATGACCCATATGTGAGTTGTTTTGGGGGTAATTCATGATAGGTTTTTGGTGTAAGATAAGTATTGAAAGATGATTTGAGTAGAATGGAGGTTATAAGATAAATATGGAGTGGTTTTGATGTGTGTATTGAGTATTGAGTTGGTTTGGGTAGAAAAATATGGAAAAATGGGAGAAAAACCACCATTTTAAGGCATTTAGGGGGTGAATGCGTGCAAAGCAAGTGGTACCGGTACCATAAGTGTTAATCAGCGATGCCGTGCAGAAGGTACTGATATTTCCTATTTTTGGACAGTGTTAGTAATTTTTTGGCCATAACTTGGTGTTTCTAATCAATTGAGTGATTAGTGGTAGTTAAGCTAGACTTCAAGGAAAATAAAACTCCCTGAAATAGTACCTTCAAATTCGATACATTGGGCGAGAGAAATTCACTCGAAAGTCAGTATGTTCGAGCGATTTAGTTCAGTTTTGAACATAGAGAAGTCCGATTGTTAGGACATATCTTGAGTTTTGGTGCTCAGATTTGGGTGATTCCAGTTGGAGAAGAACCACTTATCACCTTAGCTTCAAAGTATAAAGAACCAGTGTCAGATATGGGTCTGAGCCCACGAAAATGGGTATTTCAAGCGATTTCTAATTGTAATATGGGCAAAATGACTAGTTTGGCATGAAAATGCCATAGCTTGAGTTTGGATGATTCAATTGGAATGATTCCAATTTCTAAGTAAGGTAGATTTATAGAGGAACAAAAAAGAGGAATTCATAGATGATGAATACATAAGGTGTCATCTTGGTACTAATTTATGAAATGCCATATCACGACAGAGACATGAAACGGGAAAATATAGGAAATGCAATATGTATAGATGTGTTCATGAAACATGAATATGATATGAAATATGAAAATGGCTGAAACATGAACATGAACATGAAAGCGTATATGTGAACACATAATATGGTTAAGTTATATATGATTATTATCACATATAACTTGAAAAGATATGATGATAAAAATACATGAATGAACAATTGTGCTTGATTAAGAAGAACATGAATAGATAAAGACACAGTAGATCTACATAAATGATATAAGAAGACAAAATGTGATTAAGATAGGTTATGAGTTCTTAAAGACATATGATAGTATTATGACTACAGAATGAAAAGAATGAATGAGTGGGCGTTACGATGGTGCTGGCTCCTGCGATCTTCTGGCGCCGCATTGCGTGAAGACCGTTCGATCGATCTTTGTCGGCACTCACGCTGGTTCGACACTTGTTACACATGATGACGCGTTCTGATGCGGTGCTGGCACTCACGCTGGGTTCGCGGCATACGTTACATGGCGGCGCGTTACGATCGGTCGCTTCCGGCGCCTATTGGTGCTCGACACTTATTGCGATGGGCGGGCGCGTTACGTCGGTCGCTGGCGCTCTGCAGTGCTACGGCGCCGCATTGCGATGGGCAAACGCATTATCCGTTGATCTTGTACCATATACCTTCGGGTTCTGATGTCTTATGTCCATCTCATTCATGGTTCCCGGTCCCGGGTGAGCATTATAAATATGTAGTGTGTAGACGTTGATGAATACACTTATATAAAAAGTACATGAATAAGACCCAGTATGCTTAGCATACTTCTGTACTGTACTGTGTACCCTTGGGTACCATATGTTTTGATTTGTATAATAAAACCATGAAACATAAAAAAGAATGAATAAGAATGCCTTGGCGTAGGAATATATAAGTCTAGAAATATGAATTATGATATTAACCGATAAATCTGTTTGTTTTTTTATATGTTCTAAATTTGTATGAACCCGGTATATGTATCTGTTGTGATCTATGCCTGCAATGGACTAATGTCCGTATCTGATATTTATCAGTATAAGTCTGATGTGACCCTGTATGTATTTGATATGACTCGACATTACGATTTGTCATTGTATATGTATCGTTTGCTACGAATATGATATGATCACATCATACATGTAGAAGATATGAATTATAACTTGTAAGCGACATGACATGATATCTGAACATGATAATGATTTGGAATCTGAAAAGGATAAAATCTACATGTGTAATATGATATGAGTTAGAAGTCACATAAGAATAGGTTTCGTTATATGCATAAGGAAGAGTAAATGTAAAAAGATTGTGACGACGATTATTGTTGTGGTGGAGTCCCCTGACCCCATATTCCCACTAAAGCGTAAGCTTCGCACGTGTGTCAATCAGGTGTAGATGCGAAGAGGAGGCAAGAGGCCAGGACATTCCACCAGCGATGCGGGTCATCTCGGAGATAGGTGCTCGCAGCCTTGTTTCGCGATCTCGATGTTTGTATCGAACATGTACATGTATAAGTATTTGTATAAGTAAATGGGACTTAGTATATGTGTATAGATTTTGATGGACACCACATTGTGGTAGTTCTTTTGTCTATGTAAATGTTTTCTATTATTACATAAATTGTTTGTATACCCATAGGTGAGTTCGGCTACGAGAAGAGCAGTCGATAGGGAGTCCAGGTATATAGTCGCGCCGGACCGGTTGAATCGGTATTGGGTTGGGCCAGAGATCCGAGCGATGACGATTTATCTTTTACATCTCTTACAATTTAATTTTTCCTAGTTTTCGTTGATGGTATATATCTTAGTATCTCAATCTAGACATTGGTGCATCACTTGATGCAACAATTGACAAATCACTCCACAAATGGTCTACGATATGGTGCATGTTATATAACATGCTAGATCACTTGATGCAACAACCGGTAAAACAACTTCCTTAACAAAAAGAACAAAGTTACAAGAAACCCCTCAAATGTACATAGTTCTGAACCTTGCTCTCTTTCCATGTCACTTTGCGGATAAATTTGTGATTAGCGAATGTCTTGATGTTTTGGGGATTTCAAGTCGGGTTTAGTACATGACCTTTGCAATTCACTGGTCATCTGAGTAGTAAAAATACGAATGTAAAGTCCAGGAATTATCATTCCCGCGAGGAGATTGACATGAATTAGAGATCAAGTACCCGACTACTAAAGTTCTATGCTATTTGGACTAAAGATTTGATAATGGAATTACATATACTAGATAATCAATCTGGGCGGTAACTAAAACTAGAAAATGGCCTTAATATGAAATAAACTACAAAATTAGAAGCCCCAAATCTTGGATCTAATACATTCCACTGGTAGCTTGAAAACTATGGAGTGAATTATAATGAAACAGTCAATTCACCGCATGATACATTTGCTCTATTGTATTGATGGATACGATTTGTCCAGATTGCTTTGAAATATTTGCGGAGTTGGATTTCTCCACATTCACTGGTTAGAAACTCTTGCTTCTCTCGAAATCAAGTTCAACCCAGTTACTTGTATTCAGCTTTTCTTACAAGATCTGGATATTTTTCTTTCTCAATACTTCACACCCATTTCTTGTTGACTGCAGATCTTTTGCTTTCCTTCACGAAATTTTAGCAAAGTTCTCTGACTTGCTTCAGTGGCTGTCCTTCATACTCCTATTGGTTGTCCTTTCCCTTGATTAGATCTAAGCTAACAGGGTTGAGAACTTTCCTTTAGATTAGGTGAACTCTCACGATTATTTATATTGTTAAATACTCTCTCCAACTTCAATTATGAGTGAATGGGGATTTATCAAAATTAACTCTCAAAAACTCGGTTCATCGATGGTAGTCTAGTACCGGGGAAGAATGCTCAGCTCTCGGGAATCTCGGAGTCTACGTGTCCTGCCGCGAGTCACGGAATTGAGGCAAGATGCATTCCTCGAAATGGTATTCGCTACTCTTGTGGGAACTTGTCGAGTTCAAAAACAACACCGAGCAAGTAAATCACTGCAGATAACGTTCTCGGGTTTGCGAGAAAGGCGTAACTATAATTCAAATCCGGCAGAGTATTCTAGTACGCATTTCGATTAAATGGAGCAGATCCGCGATACCACCATAATCTCGATAGAGCGAGAAAAAATGAACTCGGTGTCTATATTTCATAAATTTTAATTGATAATTTTTAAGGAAGAAAATAACATAAATAAGATTCGAGCTCACTCTCGTTTACACCACAGTTGCAGAAATTCAAATCCAGAAAATAAAAGAAAATAAAAATAAAAAAATTAAAGAAAATTCTACTCTAAACTATACACTAAGTTCCTCTTCGTTCCCCTTTTCTGTGTATGGAAGACGGAAGCTACTTTACTATTCTAACACTGTTTATTTATAATGTCAAAAGAAATTGGGCCAAGATCCCAAAACTCAGTGGAATTCCCGAAAAGCCCAATTCTTGTCTATGTAGCGACCTTGGGTTGATGTCGCGACAGCGGTTTCCCATATTTACTCTTGTTAAATGTGACCTTATTTATACATTGCAACCCAGTTATTCTTTGTGCTTGGATTAATGGTGCGACATCGTTTATGTGTGACCTTGTTTGCTCGGTGTTTCTCAGAGTTGATGTTGCAACCACGGTTTCATCTTGCGACATCGTTGTCTTTCTCTTCTTAATTTCTTTGAGTCGACCTCGATTTTAGGTGCGACCACATTTACGTTTGTAGAAGGTGACTTGGTCGTGACTTTCTTTACGGTCTAGCGACCTTGTTGGTGGTCTTCTGCCTTCACTGGTTTCAAATTTAAGTCGCGACCTCAAGGTGATGTCGCGACCTCTTTTGATGTCCATTTCTCTTCTTCTGGTCACAACCTCAATTCTTTGTTGCAACCAATTTCCTCCTTCCAACCTCTATTCCAAGTCGCGACCTCAAGGTGATGTCGCGACCTCATGTTGCTCTTTTTCTGGTTGCATGTAGTCCCAATTGCTCAAAAGTAGTTGCGACCTTGATTTCTTAACTCAGTTCTACTATGCCAGGTTGCAACTGGATGGAGTGGTCTCGACATCGTTGTGATCCTTGATTAATAAATGGTCGCAGCGAGTTTCTTGTAAGGACTTGTTTGGCTTCTTTAGGATTCACGACCTCCTTTTGTTCTTGACTCTTAATTTGGTTGCAACTTTAATCTTCTGACTGAGACTTGATTCCCGCTTTCATGTCGCGACCTCAACGGTATCGCGGCCTCGAATAGACCCTTCATTTAAAAACTAGTTGCAACCGTTTTCTTTGCGAGACTTCCCTTGTGGACTATTAAACGGATCTACGTCGCGATCAGTTGACGTCGCGACCTCGGTCATATTCAGTTGGCGTCGCGACATCACTGAGTAGTGTCATGACTAAAGATTACGCTTTGAATATTTCCCTTTAGTCTTGACCCGCAGTTCCTTTGTCGCAACCTCTTTCTTGTTGCCTTGGTTATTACGGTCCTGACTTAATCTTGAGTCACGACTTAGCTTTATTTGGGTCTTATTTCTTCCCAAAATTGATCTTGGTGATGTCGTGACTTGAAATGGCCGACAAATAAACTCCGTCGCGACTCAGATTTTCGATTGCAACTTCATTTACCTTGTAGGCTTATCTGTCCAGTTTCTTGAGATTTTAAACCTGCGTATTTTCTACAAAATTAAATTTGAGTAAAATATCCACATTTCTGCATACGATTCAACATTTATCTTGTAATATGCTCATAAAAATGGATTAAAAATCTAATGAGTTTTTGGGCTCATCAATTACCTAGGGTTTGATGGGCATGGGTTTAGACCATTACATTCATTGTGTGCATTTCATGTTTTGTGCCTAAACGTGCTACATGATTTGGTGTTGTATGTTGCATGAATTATATACATGGTAAAAAAATGTATATAGGAAAAGAGGAACACTAGGATTAGAAAACATAATCTTAGGGGTTGAGATCTTTTAGTAGTTGGCACGCTACGCTGCTAGTTAGGCAGAAAGAAAGAATCTCGATTTTTTGTTTCTGATTGTAGGTACGGCAAGTCGAGAGAGAGCATTAGAGGTGGTGGACAAGGCAACTGACCAGCCACCACCGACTGATCGCGACCTTCATAGAGGCTATTGGTGTTGCAACTACTACCATTCTTGTGAGTGTTGTGGCTACCACCACCATTGCACAGGCTAGTCCGTGAATGTAGGGCGGGGAGGACTTTAGTAACCTCGAAGGTTTAAGGCACACATCTCCGATCTTAGTGAAGGAACCGATGGGAAACCCGATCATTGGTTCCGGTAAGTCGGCAAGATCTTGGAGGCTATGGAGATCACCTCCGATGCCACGAGGATAAGGCTAGCTACATCCCGGTAGAGGGTGAATCCCGTATGGTGGGATTGGTCGAGCCTCGAACTTAGAGGTAATGGCGTAGGAAGAGTTCCATGAGCTCTTCATGGTAGTATTTCAGAGCATCTTGCCGCGACATGAAAAAAAGCTAAAGGGATTTAGAGTTAAAACAAGAGGCGATGATAGTACTCGAATACGCTGGCTAAGTTCCTTTGAATTAGCACGTTTAGCGGATGACTATGTCCTGATATGGCGAGTGAGGGTTTGAGGATGGTTTGAAATTATCCATCGGGGTAAAGTGTGGGACTCATGCATAAGATATGGACTGATGAATCGGGGCTGAGCCTATGGCCCGTAGAGAGATGGATAGCGCATGGAGCATCGGGGATGGGGTGCTAGTTATAAGAGGAAGGAGAGTCAACCCTCTTCTTCTAGCTCAGGAAAGAAGCGTAGGACTTCTGCTTTACGAGGGTTTTAAAGACAGGGTCGCGGCTACCAGGGCCAAGGCCAGGATCAGTCATCCCAATATGGGAGACACTTCAAGGCTCTTAGCTAGCTAGGGAAGAGAGTGTGTGTTTTCAGTACCACCATCCTGGACACGAGACGAGATTTCCCTTAAAGGCAAGGATCCTAGAGTTATGGGACACCACAGTCCTAGTCATTAGTGGGGCATACACAGACGCAATTTGTTCCTTCTTCCTTGCCATGGGCCAAGGAAGACAATATCAGTCCCAAGGTGCTGCCTGAGAACCCTAACATTTAGCGGACACATGCCCGTGGCCGGGCGTAGGTGCGAGTCGAGGTAAATAACAAGGCTCAGTGGGACTTGGGGGACCTAGGGCGTCATCCTTAACCATTGCACTCAGGCCAAGCTTACGGATCGGTCGGATATTGATTACATTTCTACTCTTTAAACATGGGAGGAGTGTTGTTTTGATTACAGTGTCTCGTTCATTCGTTATTGCATCATATGTGAAAGATTTGGGCTTAGAGGTTGAAACCGGAGACGGTCGTTGCATGTAGGTTCTCCTAGGTAGGTGAGGTTGATCGGATGTCCAGGTTGAGTTGGAGATCCCGAGGATTCAACTGGAGTGGACTGGGGTCGGGCATCTTCGGAGTTTGATGTCATCCTTAGGATGGGTAGTTGACCTTGCATCCAGTCGTCATTGATTGTCGATTGTATAAGGGTTCTTGCACACTGCGGATGAATGCGCATGTTTATGTTTGAGGGGATAAGCATAGCTTGACCGGCATGTCTGACTCCCAGGTGCACACAGACTGCGATAAATTGTTTGGCAAGCCTTACCCTTAGAATAAGGTGAGGAGCTGACATTTGGATCTACCTCGGGTGGTCTGTGTGTATGAGGATGTTTTTCTGGATGAACTACCAGGATTACCTCCGTATGAGGATGTAGACTTAAATAATTGAGTTTACCACAGTACATCGCCTATTTCTATGACTCTACATGGAATGGTGCCCCTGCGAGTTATAGGACTCCAGGTCCCGATTGCGGGGAATTGTTGGACATAGGTTTCAAGGCCCAGGGCAATTCACCTTAGGAGCTCTGTTGTTGAAGAGAGATAAGACTCTTCGGTTGTGTATAGATTACCTACAGTTGAATAAGGCTGCTATTAATAATATGTACCATTTACCGAGGATTGATGATTTGTTCATCCATTTGAGAGGAAAGTATGAGTTTATTCAAGATAGATCTCCGTATGCGGTTACCATCGAGTTGTGAGGGTTAGGGAGGTAGATATCCTTAAGACAGCATTCAGGACACGGTATAGGCATTTTAAGTTCACAGTGATGCCATTCGGGTTGACAAATCTTTCATCACGCCCCGATTCGGTCAATCCGAGCCGAGTTTGGTCTGGCTCCTCTATTAGGACTCCGC
Source organism: Tetrastigma voinierianum (assembly GCA_016808115.1). Lineage (NCBI taxonomy): Eukaryota > Viridiplantae > Streptophyta > Magnoliopsida > Vitales > Vitaceae > Tetrastigma > Tetrastigma voinierianum. Next base: position 79,396 of record JAEQBH010009081.1, on the reverse strand, counting down.
TTTTTTTTTGAGCTTAACTTATACACAGTGAGTATATAAATAATTTTTGTAATAACGAAAAGTCATTCATATACAAAGGAACTACCCGGAGTGGTATCCATTCAAATCTACCACATATGCTAAGTCCCAATTCTTATACAGTACTTATACATGTACATATCTAATACAAACGCCAGTTGCGGAAGAAACAATCTTTGGTGAGCACCTATCTACGAGATGGCTGAAACACGGCTGGTGTGGAAATCTCACATCCTCTTTATCTCCTCTTGATTGCCTACACGGATTGAACACCTGGAAATTGCTAAAGCTTTCACCAGCTTAGTGAGACATATAGACAATGCTGATAATAACAATAATCGCCATCACATCTTTTACATTTGCTGGCTACTTATGCATATATGAAGTCTATTTTTATGTGACTTCCTAACTCCTTATCATATTATACATGTATATTTATCCTTTTCGGATTCCATATCACTATCTCATGTGTCATGTCTTTTACAATTTTTCAATTCATATCTTCATGTATGGCATATCATATCACATTCAACGAAACATATATACATTAATGAATCGAACCATATCAAGTCATATTTAGATACATACCGGGGTGAAATCGGACGAATACCAATACATATTAGACTCATTTTACTATCACAGGTACAGAGCCCTTAAATTAAATCCCTTGTTTGCAATTACGGTGCATTTCGTAATTGCGGGATGCCCAGTTAAATCCTTTTTGTTTCGTTTTATTAATTTTCATTTTCAAAATTAACCGCGGCGAATCCCTACTTGACCGTTAGGCGGATCCAAAGCTGGAGCTCAGTTACTGGGCGTTTTCCAATCAAAACATTTATTTCGTCTTATTAAATTTTTCTTTTCAAAAATTATCGCTGACCGAATCCCAGACTTGATCCGGTTGGCGGATCAATGGAGCCGATTTTACTCAGAGCATTTTCAATTATCTTTCAAAACATTTGTTTATGTTATTCCATTTAGACTTTTTAATTACGTGACACTTCTTTTGGGCAATCCCATAAACCTTATAATTCAAGGCCTTAACATTTACATTCAACAAAATGCATTTACAAAATGATTCCTTTATACCATATTAGTGTAATGTAAATAACGCCACAAATACACTTTTCAATACCATCATTTCGCTTCGATTTGTGATTTCACATATAACTATAAATTGACCTTCATGACGGGTCGGTTGGCCAGATCACATGCATATGTCGTCGGTAGCAATGTGATCTCACATTAAATATCAAGTCTCACGTATAGGTATAAATTCGACATTCGGCGAGTTCGGTTGTTGAATCGCAATGCATTTGTCATCGATATAATGTGATTCGCATTCTGGTATGATTCACTTTAACTATAGAATTGACATTCATAGCGGTTGATTCTTGAATCCACAAATGCATTTGTCGTCGATAGCAATGTGATCTCATTCAATATCGCCGTCTCACATATGGCTATAGAATTAAGACATTCCACAGCGGTCCCGGTTGTTGAATCTGTCTTGTTTTGTCGATAACAATATGATTTAGCATTTTACATTATGATTCCGCTAGCGTAATTGACATTCATGACGAATTCCGATTCTTTGAATCACAATACATTTGTCGATCGGTAACATAATGTGATTCGCATTTTACAATATGATTCACTTTGCATATAAATTGACATTCATAGCCAGTTCGGTTGATGAATCTATGCATTTGTCATTCGATAACAATGTGATTTCGCATTTAACAATTTCGATTTACCTTCATGGCCAATTCAGTTGAGTGAATCCGTCATGTAGTTATTCAATATCACATTTCGTCTGTTTACTTTGCTCACGGTTATTTCACTTATTGTTCAAATACAACATACATGCATGTTATGACAAAAACATTTGAATAACAATAGTTGATATTATATATATAAACTTATATATATTTCTAAATAGCATTCATAGCCGATCCACAATCACATTTCGATTCAATTTCACTTCGTATTATCTTTTCAAAAGATATACTCAAATCTATATACTTATTTCATATGCTCATTCATAAAAAAATTCATTTCATTATACTTATTCACGTATACTCATTCATACACTCATTCACATATTCATTCGTATACTCATTCATGTATACTCATTCCTTAAAATTCATTTATGTATACTGATTCACGTATACTCATTCATACATTCATTCTAAATTCATTCATGTATACTCCTTCATGCATACTCATTCATAAATTCATTCATATTATACTCCTTCGTATATACTCAATTTCATAAATACTCAATCACTTATTCATTCACGTATTCTTATCATTTGTTATCATTTCTGGTTATATGTGATTATAATCGTATATCACCTAACCACATTATGTGTTCATCACATATTGCCTTTCATGTTCACATTCATGTTTCATTTCATTTCATTTCCATTTCACGTAATCATTTTTCATGTTTAAGCTGAACACATACATACATTTTCATTTTCTACATTTTCCTTGTTTCATGCTGTCGGCCTTGGCACTTCATATTCTAGTGAAATTATGATGTCTATGGGATACCATCATTCGTATATTAACACATTCCTCATGAATCTACTTTACTTAGGAATTGGAATCAATCCCGTCGGATCATCAGCTAAAGTTATAATTTTCCTTGTACCAAACTAATTCAGTTTACCGGATTACTAGAACAGTTCATTATTACTAATAATTTTCCGGGATCCTAACTTCATGTTTGACTCTAGGTCATTGTATTCTTTTAAGATAAGGTGCTAGGGTTCTAACCAACTGGAATCACCCAATTCGAACAGAAACTCAAATACGTCTGAAACAACCCGGACTACTCTGTGTTCAAAGCTGGAACCAGAATTTGGCTTGCATGTTACTTTGAGTGAATTTTAGGCCACTTAGGGTAGAATTTGTGATCACCTATTCTTTAAGTTTTGTTTTCCTTAAGTCTATTTTACGTAATACTTGAATCACTCAAATGAAGATAGAAATAAACAGATTATGGCCAAAAATCGAAAACCGGTCCAAAAGCCCGGAAAACGACAGGGGTTGTACCGGTACATATCTAACGTATGCTGGGTACATGTGACAAAACGACCATAACTGAAATTGTACCGGTACAAGTTCAAGTGCATTTTATGACACAGCTGCCCAAATTGTGTGTTTTTCTCCCCATTTTTCCATATGTTTCCAACCCCAGTGCTCTATACCTCATAAATACTTCAAGACCATGAAATTCTTATGATCCTTTTCTACTCGAATTTATCATTCAATCCTTCTCTTATTTCAAAAGACCTATCATGAATTTCTTTCAAACACTCTAATATGGGTCTTAACACATACATAAGCTAAACATGATGTTTAGTTAGAGTTTATTCTAAACCCCCTTCTTCAAGACTCTCAATTAACCATGAATCCATCCTAAAAGAGGATTCTATGATTATCTTGTACCATATGGGGTTTTATCAACCCTATTTTCAAGAATCCAAGGTTTGGATACAATTCTATCAAAACCCAAGCTTTGAAGATAATATATTCACCATACAAAGCTTTAAAACTCCATGTGATCCATACAAAATCCAAAGTTCCATACTAGAATTCATATCCAAGGTTAGTTCCATACCTTTTTAGAGCTTGGCTTTGCTTGATCTTGGCTCCTCCCTCTTCTTCCTCTTCCTCTTCTTCTTCTTCCTTCTTTCACGGTTTTCTCCTCCACCAATGAGACCAATTGTTGATTCTTCAAATCAAAAAAAATCTATTAGGCCTTGTTTGGCCCTCAAAAGCCATTTTAGGTTAAGTCTCCCTTTATTTGCAAGGTGCCTCCATGTCTTGGCCATTTGTATTTTGGCCTCTAATCTTCTAGGAATTACACAGCAATTCCTAATGACTGTACTTTGGCCCATAGTCTCTTCAATTTACTGACTTTTTAAGCCCCCTTTTTGGACCAATTACAAATTGTCCTTAATTCTTGAAATTTAAGTCTGTCGTTTTATTTCGAAGAATTTATGTTTAGCTTATAATATACCTAAGCAAGTCAGAAAACTTCTAGGGTATTTTGAGTGTTTGAATCTCCATCGGCATTCATGGATCTTATGCATAGGGTGTTCCAACCCTACCTAGATCGGTTCGTTGTGGTTTTGTGGATGTAGCCGGTCTGAGTGCGGGGAGGGATCGCAGGGGGGATCACTTAAAGTCGTTCTCGGACCTTGAAGAGCATCAGTTGTATGCTAAATTCAGGAAGTGTGAGTTTTGGCTTACTGGGGTGAGATTCTTGGGGCACATGATATCGGCTTCGGGGGTATCCATAGACCTAGAGAAGGTTGAAGCAATTATGAGTTGGGAGAGACCAAAGTCAGTCTTCAAGATACACAGTTTCTTGGGATTGACAGGGTATTACAGGAGGTTCATTGAGGACTTCTCCCGGTTATCTGCTATGACGAGGTTAACCCGGAAGGAGGAGTTAAGTTTGAGTGGCTTGACCATATTCGATGAACCCGAAGAGGGACCCAGTACCTGGAGTGTATTGTGATGCCTCCAATGACAAACTAGGATGTGTTTTGATGCAGTCTGGGAAGGTGGTGGCTTATGGTTCTCGGCAGTTGAAGAACCACGAGCAAAGCTACCCTACACATGAAATGGAGTTGGTGGTCATTATCTTTTCCTTAAAAGCTTGGCACCATTATTTATACGGTGAGCAGTTCTAGGTGTTTTCAAACCACAGAAGTCTGAAGTACATTTTTACACAGTAGGACATCAACATGAGGCAACGCAGGTGGATGGAGTATCTGGAGGATTATGATTTCACTTTGCATTACCACTCCGGTAAGGCAAATGTAGTGGTTGATGCACTCAACGGAAGCCCGCAGTGTTGGCTAGTATAGCTTCGAATGGCGGATGCTTTCGGTATGGGATAGTTCGGTTGTAGTATAATGATCGGGGCTCGGGGGTATGTTGGGGGGTTTAATGGCTACGCCTTCCTTATTAGGTAGAGTGATCGAGTTATAAGGATAGGACGTAGAGATACTATCCATCATGGATCGGGTACGGTCAGGTACAAGTGACGAAGGCTGGACCATGCACTCAAATGGTAGTCTTCAGTATAAGGGACAGGTTGTGGTTCCCCAGTCATAAGATCGAGAGAGTAGATCCTCATGGAGTTCTATTGCTCTTATTTTACTATGCATCCAGGTGCTTGCGAAAGATGTATCATGATCTCTGATAAGCTAGTATTCTTTGAGTGGGATAAAGAAACACGAGGAGATTTCGTCAGGTGATGTCTCCACGTTTCATCGGGTAAAAATTTGAGCACGAAGGCTTGTGAGATTACTCTAACCATTGGAGGTATTTAGAGTGGGAAATTGGGAGCACATCGATGGTTTGTGAAACACGCACGGTTATCAGCGGCGCATGGCCGCTATGTGGTGATAATGGGCCCGAAGCTCCGCTAAGTGGCTACACTTTTTGGCTATGCGAATGACCTTCACACTTGAGGAATTATGAAGGTTTCATATATGGGAGATAGTCCGATTACATAGAGTGCCAATATCCATAGTATCGGATTGGATCCCAGGCTTATGACTCATTTTTTGGAGAGTTTCCAGCGAGCCATAGGGACCTGATTGATGATGAACCACGACTTTTTCATCCCGAATGAGCCGTCGTCGGAGATAACCATCCAGACATTAGAGGACATGCTACGAGCATGTGTCCTGGATCTTAAGGGTAGCTGGGAAGAGCATTTACCCTTGGTGGAATTCGTATACAATAATAGTTATCAGGCGAGCATACAGATGGCACCCTATGAGGCATTGTATGAGAGGCCATGTCAATCTCTGGTTTGTTGGACAAAGGTGGGAAAGAGAACCACCATGGGTCCGGAATTGGTTAGAGACACTCTAAAAAGGTGGATTTGATACGGGACCGTCTTCTCATGACTCAAAGCTGACAAAAGAGGTACGTCGACAGACAGCAACGGCCTCTAGAGTTTAAGGTGGGTGATCATGCCTTCTTGAAGGTGATGCCTGAGATATGAGTGGTCGGGTTCGACAAGCAGGGAAAGCTATCGTCGATGTATATTGGGCCCTTCGAGGTACTCAAGAGGGTAGGTACGGTTGCAAACCGATTGGCTTTACCTCCGAGTTTATTAAATGTACATGCGGTATTCCATGCTCCAAAAGTATACCCCAAATTCGACTCATGTGGTAGATTGAGGAGAGCTTGTAGTTTATGCAGATGGGACCTTTAAGGAGGGACCTGTGCGTATCATGGATAGTCGAGATCAAGTTTTACGATGCAAGACCGTGAGGCTAGTGAAGATGTTGTGGCAACACCGTGGAATAGAGGAGACAACATGGGAACGCAAAGACACTATGCGTGCTAACTATCCCTTCTTATTCAAGGAAGAAGGTATGTTTTAGTCATTGATGTTAAATGACCGTTGCATATGCATGAGATTGTGTATTGCTTATATGTGTAGAAATTTTGAGGCGAAATTATTTTAAGGGGAGAATGTAAAACCGAGAAAAATCGAATTTTTCGAAAAATGGCAAAAAACGGTAAATTCTTCATAATATTACATGTTGAAAACACAGAAATTTTCTAGATCTCCCGGATGACAAAGGAACTCACCGTTGGATTCGGTCTCATGAAAATCTAGTTGCAGACCGAATTTTGTCGAATTCTGAGACAGTCGAATTTTCATGTTTTTCGGGGTGATGGGTGTCCAATGACTTGAGTCAAGTTCATGGGATATAATTTGAACTTGAACGGAGATGAAATAAATCGCTTGAATTTTAGAAATCGAACCGAGCGAGGGTGGACACATGGCCTGATGTAGGCCACACATCCAACAAACAGCGGGGATAAAGAGGAATTAGGGCTAGAAGGGCCATTTTTAATGATTGTAGAGAGGGTAGGAAAAGGAGGCGAGGCTTATCCCAGTATCTGAGGATTCAGGTTGGTCGGTTTCGGTTGGCCCAGCGAAACTTCATCTCTCTTCGACAGAAGTGCGCATGGGTACTGGAAAGAGAGTTGTAGAGAGATCGAGAGGGAAGATTTCGGGTCGAGTTGTCGATTCGGGAGGCTTCCTACCTATGTATCACGCTCCTAGAGGTAAGGGATTCTTCCTACTGTATTTTTCCATCTTTGGGCCGAGAAAGGGTTTGTTAAGGGGCTTGTTTGGTAAAAGCGAGATTTTACCGGGTTACGTTGATGTTTCTTTGCTGGGCGAAGGTGTGAATCTTCTCAGGGAAGATTGGTTTTTCGCCTAGGTGAGAATTCGCCTAAGCATGGGCATGTGCCCTGGCGGCGGGGATAGAAAAATGGGACCTTGTGGTCGGCAAGCGAGTTGTTGCTCGCTAGGAGAACCGCTTCGCTAGAGCAAGCTGCGGCTGTCCCAGGGGCTTGTGCTTATAGCTGTTCCAGAGATTCGAGTCTTGTGGCCTAGTTTGTGATTGTTATGGTTTGCTTCGGGGGCCATTGTATGACTTGTTGGATTATGTCATTGCTTGGCTAGGAGTGACATGTTTGGATGTCAATGCGTGTGCTCTAATATGTTGACATGTGATGAGTTTATATGTGCAAATGGCCATGACATGGCCTGATTATGAGTGCGCCACTACTTGACAATGTAGGAAACTGTTTGGATGTCAATATGAGTACTCCAACATATTGACATGTGATGAATTGTTATTTGCAATGGCCATTACATGGCTTGCTTGTGTGTGTGTCATTGCTTGATCATAGAATGACATGTTGAATGTAAATGTTGATATATGCTTGTATGATATATTGATATGAATAAAATGATGGATGGAAGTCATATGCAAGTAATGTGATTATCCATGACACCCGGTATTGTGTTGTCCATGCAGCATTCATTATGCATGTGACATGATATAAAATGCAATGGCATATTGCATTGCATATGCACGAGGACATTGCATTAAGTGGGTGTGAGTGCATGGTTGATGAATCAACATTGCATTTGGTGTTTGATTGGGTGGGCTCGGTTAAATGGGACAACGTCTAACATAGTCGCATGGTTGAATAAAATGGTAAAGAAAATATGTGTTGGGTATTAGCAAGTAGGGATAGATCCCCCCTCGGGTGAAAGACCTAACAATTATGGTCAAACACAGTCCCCAACGATGAAAGGCCGGAAAAGTGTCTAGGTTTGTAGAGCCTGCGATGAGACACAAAAAATCCGCTACCCACAAAAAGGCGCATGGTTTTGAATATAAAATGATCATTGTGATGTATCATCCAAAAAGCTTTTAGTTTATAAACAAATGAAATTTGTTTGGAAATGATCATTGGATGTCATCGGTGACGGTTTATCACACATAGGCAGGCGTTAAGTGAGGAGTGAGTGAGGACTTCAGTGCATAGTACATGATTGAGTCTCATCTCATTTCATGGCGTAGCATTTAGGATTCCATATAAATTGGCATGTTCTTGTTGGAATGTGAGGCGTGAATGTTGGTGAACATTGCATGTGCACTTAGGTAGGAGTAGCCCTTGTGCGAGGTATTCTCTAGCAGGCGTGGCTGCGCCCTTTATGGAACAACCTTTTTTGAGTGCAGGTGCAGGTGGACGACATTGAGATGAGGTCGTGATGATTACGAAGAAGGCCGTCATGTGGCCTTGATAAATCTTTTTGTAAAAAGGTGCTTAGGACAAACTAGTTCTAACATGTATCTTTGTATAAAATAATTGTAATTAAATTCTTTTGGACTATTTCCAATATAGTCGGGTATGTAATAATGATAAGAGGGTCATGATCGGACTCTGCAATTTTGTATTAAGTGTATTATTTTCATATTTTTAATCTAAATTTGAATGAATAAGTCCTGATGAAGGGATGTATCGAGGTGGTGTCGAGTAACTCGGTGTCCACGAGTAAATTGAATTGTCGGTCAGATCTGAGACTTAGGTGCCGTGAGCTAGGTAGTTTGATAGTCGATGGGACCCCAGTTTTGGGGTATCACGGGGAATGTTGTATCACCAATCAGCGAAATAAATCACATGCTTTCTGTGACAAATTCGATGTCATAACTGTTGTTGCATGATTTAGTGGATAGAGAGCTGTGTGACACAACTGGCCATATTCAGTCAAATCCGATTTTTGAGATAATATTTTGCAGATCAGGGATCAATATTCACTATGATGGATAAGGAAGAGTAAGGATGCTCTTGGGAAATATTGGGCAGATCAAATCTAGAAGACTAGATCATATTTGGTGAGATTTCTATGGGAGGACAATATTCCAATATGGTGAATATGGAAGGAAATCATAATATTCCAATTGGTTTTTTAAGACAGATTAGGAAACATGAAACTGTCACGCCAGATTCGGTCAGGCAGATTGGCGATATCAGAGCCGGTTTCGAGGTGCGAAAACCACATATCTTATATCTTGGGACTCTTATTGACACATTGCTTTTCTCGAGTTGTACTTGTACTTTGTAGTATCTGAGCATGATACGTAATAACAAAAAATCATTTATATATATACAAAAGAACTACCACCGGAGTGGTATCCATAAAAATCTATACACATTTCCAGAGTCCCATTTACTTATACATGTACATTTTCTATTACAAAACATCAGAGATTGCGAGCGTTTGAGTGAGCACCTAACTCTACAGTCGGCTGCTTTGTTGATGTGGAATGTCCTATCCTCTAGCCTCACTCTTGATTACTACCCAGTTGAACACGTGCTAAGCTTTACGCTTAGTGGGAACATAAGCATGGACAACCACTAATGGTGACTATCATGACTTATACATATGCATTTCTGTATCTATACATATTCATATAACTTTAATTACTTATCGTCTTTACATTCTGTGCATGTCACTCTCTTTAAATTTTATATTCTATGTCTTTGGCATATCTTTTATCTATACTTTTCTTTGTATTCTTGTTTCTCACCTTACATATCCTATCTTCTCATCTTTCATATCTCCCGTATGAGTATAAGGCTTATATTTTACTATCATATCATATACTATCATATGTTTCTATCTATACTTTACTGATTTCTTGTCATTTGCTTTCATGCTTCATTATGCTTGATCTATTTCGTATTATTTCTTGTATCATGTTCTTTGCAAGTTTCCTATACTTTCATGTTAGTATACTTTGCATGTATCATATACTTTCATATCTCGTATACTTTCATATAAACTATCTTATCATCACGTACTTTTATCTACGATGCTTACACTTTTCATATCACGGTACTTTTGTATGCTTCATACGATACTTTTCATATCTTATATTTTCCTATATTTTCCATATACTATACTTTTCATATACCTTTCTCTTTTATCTACTTTCTATACTTTACTTGTTCATATACGTTTCATGTACTGTACTTTTCGTATACTATCATCTTGTACTTTACTTCTTGTTCGTAGTATGCATACTTCGTCAGCATGTGATCTTATGCTTCTCTCATATGTCATATCATATACTTTGCATTTGCGTTTCCTCGACTATAGAATTGGCATCGGGGACAAATCGATAAAGTCTGTCGTGTTGTCATTCGGTAGCAATGTGATTACATTTAATAGTATGAGTCACTTTGACTATAAATTGACATTACGCGGCCAGATTCGATAGAATCTCGTCGTATTTGTCATTGATAACAATGTCATTTCACATTTAACGGTATGAGTCCTTTGACTACTTAAATTGACATTCACAGCCAGTTCGATAGGGAATCGTCATGTTTGTCATTGATAGCAATGTAGTTTCACATTTAACGGTATCGTCGCTGACTATAAATTGACATTCCACGGCGGATTGATAGGGAATCGTCATGTTTGTCGATGGTAACAATGTGATTTCATTTAACGATATGAGTCAGCTTTGACTATAGAATTGGCGGCATTCACGGCGGATCGATGGGAATCTGCGTCATGTTTGTCATTCGATAGCAATGTGATTACACATTAATAGTATGAGTCCACTTTGACTATAGAATTGGCTTGTCCTGCTTGGTCGATGGGAATCTCGTCATGTCGGTCATTGATGATACATTTCAAATCAGTTTACTTTTATGCAGTAATTTCGCTTATAGTTCAAATACATGCACACATGCATATGTGTGACAAACATTTCGAATAACAATAATTCAATTCAATGTATATATACTTATATATATTTCCACAGTGCGTGCATGTAGTCGTAATCACATTTCGATTCCAATTTCACTTTTCGTATTATCTTTTCAGATATACATCAATCTATAATACTTATTTCATATACTCTTTCCATTACACTCATTCATGTATACTTATTCATATATTCATTCACGTATACTCATTCCTATACTCATTCATGTGTACTCATTCATATACCCATTTACGTATACTCGTTCCTATACTCATTCATATATTTCCTATCATTTGTTATCATTTTCTGGTTATATGTGATAATAATCATATATAACTTAACCACATCATGTGTTCATGACATATTTTCCTTCATATTCATATTCATGTTTCGGTTCGTTTTCATTTTCCATATCACATTCATGTTCCATGAACACATTTATATGTTGCATTTCTATATTTTCCTTGTTTCATGCCTATTCTGCATGGCACTTCATATACTTGTAAAGTATGATCACCTATAAATCACACCTCATTCATGTGTTCTTATTCCTCTCTGAATCTACTTTACTTAGAAATTGGAATCATTCCAATCGGATCATCGAACTAAAGTTATGGAGTTTTCATGCCAACTATTCGATTCACAGATATTACACTTGGGACAGTTTGGCAATACTCATTTTCCAGTGTCTTGAAGCTCCATATTTTGGCACTTTTCTTTGTACTCCACTTTAAATCTAAGGTGCTAAGGGACCTTCTCAGTGGAATCACCCAAATCGAACAGAAACTCGAGTTATGTCTAATGACGGGCCCACTCTATGTTCAAAACTGATGCAAAATTTGGCTTGAACATGGCCCCACTTTGAGTGAATTTTTGGGCCACTTAAAATCAGAATTTGACGATTCCTATTTCTGTATGTTTGGTTCTCTTTGAAGTCTATTTTAATTAGCCACTTGAATCACTCAAATCGGATAAGAAATTAGCAAGTTATGGCCAAAATCTGGCTTGGTTGAAATAGGAAAGCAGGCATCACATGCAGTACACCTAACATGTCTGGGTATATTGGCCAAATGACTAGAATAACATGTACCAGTACATGTTCCAAGGTGTCTGCGGTACATGTCGAAAAATGCCCGAATGTGTGTTTTTTCACCCATTTTTCCATATTTTACTGCAAATCAACTCTATACTCTCTATACACTTCAAAGCCATTTCATATTCATCTTGAAATCTCTTTTCTACTCAAATTATATTTCATCACTTATCTTTCTTCCAAACTTTTCCATGAATTTCTCCCAAAACCATTCTAATATGGGTTGAATATACACAACCCAAATATGATGATTAGTTAGGGTTTATTCTAAACCACCAACTCAGTCACTCAATTAACCATGAATCCAATTTAAAAGGAGGATTACATAACTATCTTGTACCATATGGGGTTTTACCAGCCTATTTTCAAATCAAGGTTGGTACAATTCTATCAAAACCTAGCTTTAGAACAAAGCTATTAACCATCACAAGCCTTAAATTTCCATAGATCCATACAATTCCATATTTAAGTTCGGTTCCATACCTTTGAATATGAACTCCTCTTTCTTCTCTTGCTTCTTCTCTTATCTTCCCTCTTTATTCTTCTTCCTCCCTTCTTCTCTCTCTTTTCTGGGTTTGTTCTCCCAATTTGAGACCAAATTTTGGTCTTGATCAATTTTAAGTTAAGGCCGTATTTAGCGAGTCAAAACCCATTTTGCTTTTAGCTTTCATTTTGCATTTGGTCCCCCGTTTATAACCCATTTGCCTCACAACATTAAATTTCTATTTTGGCATCCCATCTTTTCTGAATTTCCATAATTGCATATCAACTTATTGATTTATGCCATTTATGTCCTCAAGTGGTAATGACCACTTTACCCTTGTCTCTAATATTCATTCCGGGTCTCTCGTTTTATTTTCCGAAAATTCCTATTTAGCTTATAATATACCCTAAACAAGTCATTGCTAGAATTTATATTTAGTCTGAAACCACATAATATTAAGAGAAGATCTCCTAGAAATTTACATTTAAATAGGGGACAAGTTTTGTAGCAAAATGCACACATGAAACATGTAGAAGAACAAAAATGTGTTCTTCGGGGGCTAAATACCTATTATAGGTATTACCCGACTCTCTCAATGTTGGGGGGTTTTTGTACGCCTTTTTTAATGATGTTTTTTGGCTTGTAGGAGTCTAGATGTTGATAGGGGAATGAGAGGATCTCATTCTATGTTTCCATTGTAGCGAAAGAATTAGGTGAAAGGCATTGGAGAAAAGGAGGGCCTTGTTCATGTAGACCAGTATAACTTGATGCGGGAGAGAAATGGTAGGATCCTTTACATCTGACTCGACCCACAGATGTATGCTTAGCCCGTGAACCATGTGACCAATCTCTTGTTTTTATTATTGTGTGTGATAGTTTATCTTTTTACATTTCTTGTGGTTTAATTTTTCCTAGTTTTCGTTGTTGGTACTTATCTTGGTATCTCAATCTAGACAGTGGTTCATCATTTGATGTAACAACTGACCTATCACTCCACAAATGGTTCATGATATGGTGCACCATGTTATATGACATGTTATATCACTTAATAGACAGATTTATTCCTTTCAGTGAATTTATTAAAAATAAATAATGAGAGTTTAAATTATACTCATGTGATTGAGAAAATACCTCAAATTTTATATTTGGAAATTTGATTGTATTGTTGTGCCATTAAATAATTTCAATATTTAGATTTTACAACCATTTCTCGACCTATGGTATCAATGCAAGCCCAATAAGAAAAATTAGAGCAAATTCTTCAAACAAAATTTTCATTAAAAGAGAATAAAGAACATTCGAATGAAATAAGTCAAAATGGTTGTGGGCATGGACGAGGCCGTATATATCCATGGATGTGGTCAAGGTAATAGAGGAAGAGGTGGTTTCAATCCCCATCAAGCAATAAAGGAATAAGTCAAAATTTATATTCTTGAAGAGGATGTGGAAGATGATACAACTCAAGGAAAAATAAAAGGAAAGGTCTAATAAATTCTAAATTCAATGTTAAAATTATAACAAATATTATGATTATTATGTATATAGATGTAAATTCTATTGACAATATGCAAGGACAAACCCAACTATGTTGAAAAGGAAGATCTGAAGAATCTACCATCTTGTTGGCAAATAAATGAGAAAATGAAAAGAAAAATACATGGTTTTTTTTTTATATTAGAGCAAGCAATTATATGTGTGGTTCTGCAAATATGTTGGAGCTTAGTGAATCATAAATGATCAGATTACTTTTGGAGATGCATCTATAATTTTGATAAAAGGTAAAGGCAATATCCTAATTGATTTAAATAATAGAAAGCATCAATTCATCTCAAATGTCTACATTGTCCCAATATGAAAAATGATACACTCAATTTGGGTCACTTAGAAAAAGAAATGTTATGATATTCATATAAAAAATCAAAACCTTTTGATAAGAAATCAACACGTCAATTTAATTGCTAACGTCTATAATAAGTAATAGAATATTTTTACTAAACATTAATTCAAAATGATTTTGTAAAATATCCAAAATCTTTGTTTATGATTCTTTTTGGATTTGACACTTAAATTTAGACACCCTAATTTTTGTGGATTGAAATTGTCAAGGAAGAAAAAAATATAGTGAGAGGATTGCCTTCTATAGATCACTCAAATCAATTATGTCATGGATATCTATTCCAAAAACATGCTCAAAATAGTTTTTCGAAATAAGAAAGTAGAAGAGTAAAGAAATCTTTAGAGCTTATTGTTGACCAATTTTCTGACACAGCTACCAAAGACCTTCAATGAAGTCCCCTTCATTAACGCCAAAAACTGTTGGCCGATTTTAGAACATGACTACCAAAATAGCCCCAAAGTCACGGCAGCTGGCGTGAAGCTGTTGACCAAATTTTCGACACGGCTACCAAAGACTAACTAAAGTCCCCAGTAACGATACCAAAACTTATTAGAATAAATGATGTATATATGAAATATGGCCAAGGAGTAGATGGTAAATACTCAAACTGATTTGAAACAAAAGTAAGCCTATAAAATTGAAATGAAAAGTATCGCAACACTCGGCCCCTTTCAGCGAATGCACGGGTCATACAGTAATAAAGTGGACTCTGGGAATTAGGATGTATCGTACCAGAGGATTGGAGTTCTCTCTAATTGGAATTTGATCACCCTGATTACAAGGGCTCTTCACTATTTAGGCGAACAAGTAGGATGTGGAATAAAATCAATTCAATTGAAACAAAAACTGATTCAAAACTAATCGTAAAATCTACCAAATAAACAACTACTTAATTCTAAAAGGTATGAAGATGGGCACTAGGGATGGGGATAATTATTTATAAAACAGTTTGCATTTCCTTGAAAGTGCAACATTTGTGAGTTGAACGTTGGATTTGTCCAAGAGCAATGTAGTATAGCTTGGATTTCTTCATACACCATATATTTCCTTGAAACTTATTTTTCTTTTCCAATACTTCACAACAATTTCTTAAGACTGAAGAATTCTTGCCCCCATAGACAAGATTATGCAAGCCTTCTCCAATGTAATTGATACCTCAGCCACAAAATCTAATAAAGTTCTCTCTCTCCTTGATTAGATCTATGCTAACACGGGATCGAGGTCATTCTATCAATTTGAGGTGAGACCTCTAAACATTAAACGGATACATCATCTAATTAATCCTCACACCATGAGTAAATTAGTGATCTATCAAAGTAATCTTTCAAAGTTCATTAATTCCAAGATATTAGTCTAACATACCCCCAAGTTATTGCTCTTTACTCTCAGGAATCTCCATCTCTGTGTCACTCAGAGGGTCTCCTGGAAATCAAAGCAAGATACAGCTCTTTTCTGGGTATAAGCTACTAATATTTCGAACAATTAATTATATGAATGGTACCAATTATATAAATTCAGCATTCAAACCAACAAAATAACTGAGAATCTGCAAATCTGAATGTTCAACAATTAATCCCCACCCCTAAAGGGTGTTTAATGTTCCATTACTAGATTCCAATCATCATCGTAATAAAATCCAGATTTTAGTTTCAATTTTTGTCTAAACAGTAATGAAATCTAAAACTCTAATGTACAACACCGAAATCTCTTCAATACAAATAAAAATCTACTCTAAAACTACTCTAAGATCTACTAAAAATCAAAATTTGTAGCAAAACTAAATAAATTGATAGTTTAGAGAGAAACCCCATGAAAGTGTTCTCTACCTCTCTTGTTGCAAAACCTAAAAAGCAGTATTTATAGTCCTAGGGTGAAATAGGCTTGAAAACAAGCCAAAATATCCATTTCGGCCTTTTTGGTTTATTCCGGTGTATTTATCCGCGACCGCAGTTTTTAATCGCGACAAAGTTTGCTCGTGCGACGAAGCTGTCCGCGACCGAGTTTCTCACAACCAGCGGCCGGTTTTCTTTGTCCAACTTATCGGGGCCATAACTTCTTCGTTTTAACTCGGATTTGGGCGTGTGAGGTGTCGTTGGAAAGCTCTTTGAACGTAGAATGAAACCATGGGAAAATTTGAACCATTTGATGCTCTAGATGATACAGAAAATTTGATCTTCTCAATGACGCACTGTGAGACATCCGATTAACTCTCTTTTTGGAAACATTTTGCATCTTTTCTTACTAAATCACTTGTTTTCCATCAAAAATCCTGCAAAACCAAATTTAGAAGAAATGTTATGAGTTTTACATGAATATGGATATAAAATACTCAAAAAAGCATGTGAAATGAACTCAAAACATAGATAAGTTTTACACTTATCATTTATTCACATAGATGTATGACATTCAATTCATCCTAACTCCTTTAATAAGAGGAAATATTTTTTTGCTTTTTGTTGATGATTTTAACAAAAAGACTTGGTTTTATTATTTGAAAGAAAATTTCAAAGTATTTAATGCATTTAAGAAATTTAGAGTACTTGTTGAAAAGGAAAATGATTATAATATAAAGGCGATAAGATCCAATAGAGGCAAATTCACATAAAAAAATTTAAAAAATATTGCGAAAATCATAGGATTTATTGAACTTTAATGGTTTCATATTCTCCACAATAAAATAGTGTAGTTGAAAGAAAAAATATAACTATTCTTAATATGACCTGTAGCATGTTGAAAAGTAAAAAATGACTAAAGAATTTTTGGGCAAAGTAGTTGATTGTGTAGTTTATGGTCAAATCATTCTCATAGTCAAAATGTATGGAATAAAGCACCACAATAAGCTTGATATTAAAAAACTAAAAAAGTTGGGTATTTTACATTTAAGAGTATTTGGAAGTCCTGGATATGCTCATATCTTGGATAAAAATGATCGAAGTTGCATGATAAGTGCAAAAGATATGTTTTCATTAGTTATGACTCAAGCTTCAAAGGCTACACGTCATACAATCCGAATAACGGAAAAATCATTGTTAATAGACATGCTAAGTTTAATGAAGAAGAAGCATAAGATAAGGATGCTAGATAAACCAGCTATATTAATACTTCTCCCCAATACGAAGAAGTAGAATAAGAGAAAACTTACAAGAAACTACTACTACACTTTCATCACCACCTCTTTCAACTCATGAAGCTCCAACAACATCATCCTCATTGAAGAACTCATAGTGAAGAGGATACAACACTAAACAAGCCTACAAAATATTCACTAGGTAGCAAAAAATAAAAATGATCTAACCATCTTTTTTCATTCTGCAAATTATGAACCAATTGTTTTTGAAGAAGCAATTCAAGACAAAAGAAAAAAGTTGTTATAAATGAGGAAATAAATGCAATAAGGAAGAATGAAAATGGAAACTATAATCTCTTCCAAAATGGAAAAAGGCAACTATAGTATGGTAAGTAAACAAGGCAAAGAAAATGCAAAAGGGGAAGTTGAGAATAGGAAACTGAGATTGGTGGTTAGGGCTCTGATATGACAAAACCTCAACTATGATGAGTTATTCTCTCTTGTTACTCTGTAAGCTGTGAGGCTTGGGGTGAAAAATCACACATCTTAGTCCCTAGTGCTTCACAAGAAGATGTCTTCTTGAAGTTCAAGTTTGATATAAAGATTTGAAGGTTTAAACATAAGGTCTTGGAAAGTCGGAATTTATGTTTAGAACTCAATCGGTTAAGTTCTTAGAGCCAGTGTGGAAGGAAGAAATTGAAGGCCCTAGGCGGACTTCTCTTGATCCTATGGATAGTATTATGATCGAAAATCCACCTAAGAGATAATCTCTTAAATGAAATTGGAACACAAGTAGGACTCAACTCTAAAGAGAATTGCTTGGTGCCTAAGTATACTAATTCCCGTTATGAAAACCTGGAGATAATCTCAGTAAAGAGATAATACTGAAATTCATAATTATATATTATGAGACTTTGTTACATGCTAAAGTCATATGATCTAGTGCAACAAGAAGAAGCCTACTCAGTCTAAGACTATGCCATGTGGTTTGATGCAATAAGAATCATGATGAAGGAAGGATTCTGCTTGGAATAGGTCTCAGTCCTTGGACCTAGTTCGAACTAGAGTTAGAATTGGCGTAGGCTTCTACTCAAGAGAGGACTCCTTTGATCTCTCAACTTATGGGAAGAAGCATCAGGATAAACTAGGATTTATCAACATTCTACAGATAATGGAAAGCCCTCCAATCTAATAATCCAAACTACCAAACTAGATTTGGAACCTATTGGGTTTAGAATTATCAATATCTTCCTCTCTAGTATTCTACAAGAAGATGGTTATTTAGAAAAATGAACTTTGAGGAAGATTTGATGAATTAAACATCTCATCCCTAGAAGAACCATAATGAAGTCTAGTACACGTCTCACAATGAAAGGACACACCGGACTTGGGAAGTTTGGACTAGGGAAGAACATAAGTGGGACACAAGGCATTTTGCTAACTTGGAGGCCAAGGAACTTAGAGAGTCAGTAACCAATGAGCTTGAGATGATTTTTGGCAAGAGGATAATGATCAAATCTTAGAAGATCAAGATTTTTAAACTGTCAAACCAGAATTAGAAACAAATTAGGATTCTATTCTAAAGAGGATACTTGAGCAACAAGTTTCCTAATTCTGTTGTGATAGCTTAAAAGAAAGAACATAAAATAGAAGGTAGGGTTGGTGTCATATTAGGATAATGATCCAACCATATCTAGACTTCCAAGACTAAATTACAATGCTATAAATTCAACGTTGTGAGAGTTGCTCAACACGGATTCTATATCAGATCTTAAAGAATAATGAGATTCGTTCAAAAGTGTTGAATGAGTGCGGAGTGCAAATCCTCGGTTGAGGTATTGCACGTTAAAAGCCTTTCACCTATGGTGAAATATGATGTTCTTTATTTTCTTCATCTTATCTATGTGTTGTGGGTTATGGATGTGCGTCTTGTATGAGAGGAAATAGAAATTCATTTTGAATTCTGCTTATAAATGATTAGGTTTCTCAAGAAAATTAGTGGGTAGAGAAGAAATCTCGTACCACATAAGACTAATTGTAACCTTGAATCAGATTAGTGGAAATCCTTGCATCTGGGCACAACTTTATGGACATAAGCAATTGCCGAACCACGTAAAATTTTGTGTGCTTTAATTTTACTACATATATTTTATATTTTCCTTGCACACACTTCGTCCTGAAAGAGTCTGAACACACCCGATGAGGGTGTCGAGAACAAACATATATAGAAACTATAATTATCTTTTTGCTTCCCCCATTAATTGGAAGATTTTTCAGATGAAAATGATATTTGTTTTTCTTGAATGGGCATCTTGCAAAAGAAGCATTCGTAGAACGACCTTTGGTTTATGTGGTGAAAAGGACATGAGAACAAGGTTATTAAATTAAAATATATATATTATGGATTGACAAATATTTCAAATTAATAATTTTATTAAATGTCCTCATGAACATGCTCTTTGCATAAAGGTAAATTAAAAAAATGGGATATATATGTTATTTATTTGCTTATATATGGATGACTTAATCTCCACCGACAATGACTCGACCATGTTTGATGAGCTCAAATTAAGGTGTAATAACTGAAGAGTTTTGGAAGACCAACATAGATTTCATGTCATATTATCTTGTGATACAAGTAAAACATACGAAAAATAGTATTTTTATTCTTAATAAAACTAAGCAAATTAAAGAGAATTCTCAATAAGTTGACATGAATATGTGCAATCCATTGGACACACCAGTACTTAAGCGAGGAGTTAAATTGTCAAAATATGATAAAGAAAAAAAAAAGGGAGAAAGATAGACACAACATAATACAAAAAATCAATTGAAACTTATCTACGACTTTATAAGGCGGACATTCTATTTGAACTTGGACTTATTAGTTAATTTATGAAAGCACCAACCATAACTCATATGAAGACTACCAAACTAATTCTTTGTCACATCAAAGGGATATTTAATTATGATTTATATTACTGAGTTTCTAACAATTTTAAACTTATGGAACATAGTGATAATGATTGCAATGGAGATTTGATGATGAAAAGGCACCGTCAGCTTTCCAAGGATGAAAATATCGGTTTCGATGGATATATCGGTACTTGGATTTTACGGATATATCGGATATATCGGAGATATATCGGTGGATATTTTTACATGAATATCGATATATCAGAAATTAAACTGGTTTGATCAATCCATAACCGTTGGATCAAGTCAGGATTTCAAATCTGACCATTTAAATATATCTCCGATATATCCCGATATATCTCGATATATCCCAATATATCTCGATATATCCTCAATATATCCTTACATATCTCTTGGACATTTTATCAAAATTTAAACTAACGCGGGCCAGGTGCTACATACCCGAGTATTTTCACGATATCAACTAAAATCGATATATCGATGATATATCGCCGATATCGTATCGAACATCATGGATATCCAATATATCGGAGATATATCGACGGATATATCGGATATTTTCATCCCTGCAGCTTTCTGTTTTGTATGGGTAATATCGCTTTCATTTAGACTTTAAATAAGCAACCCACCGTGAATCTCTTAACTTGTCAAATAGAATATGTTTTGGCAATTTCATATGTTGTTATCATGTATTACTAAAAGACTTTATTGAAGGCACTCAATTTGCCATAAAAAGAACCAATAAAGATTTATGTGAATAACAAACTCATAATTGCATCATCAAAAAATTTTAGTTTTTCATTAAAGAGTGCATCATAAAGAAAAATGTAAAATTACATTTTGCAAAATGTCAATATCAAAATTCAGATATTTTTATCAAACCTTTCAAGTTTAAAGATTTTAAAAGGTGAAGAATACTACTTGGAATCACAAATCATGTTTAAGGAGGCATATTGGAACTGAACTTGAACTATAAACTATCAAATATAAAAATTAGATTTAGTTTCTACAAAAATAATTAAGAATTTTTATTTTAGTGTTTATATTTTCTATTTTGAGTTTTAAAGTTTTAGTTGTTGTCATATAGGAATATATATTTTATTAATTCAAGTTGAGTCATATATTCTTTATAATAATTGAATAATTAAGTAAAAATAGTTAAGACGATAAAGTGTTAAGCCTCCAAATTGATCTTTTCTCAATTGAGTGTGTTTATCTATCAACCTTGTTTCTATGATGAAATGATCACCGGATATCTAAACACCAGAGTTGAAAGCATGAATTATACATGTCTCCTCCCGTCGCATTCATCATCGGTGCTTAGGTGAAGATTTGGGATGATATTACTACACCCAATTTATACATCCTCAAATACCCCAATTCCTCTTTCTAGCTAAAATTTCTCAGGAAGCAAACATATCATTATATCATAACCCATTACACTAAAGAAATATTTGGTTAAAATACATCAAATAATCCAAAATTTGAAAATCTAATGTTGATTTGTAACCCGACTTTTGGTTTTCGGGCTTACACCGACTTCCTCGGGTTGATACCTGGGTGTGACTTTGTGGAAAAGAAAAAGTTGAGAAAAAAAAATAGGGATCTGTTGTGGTAGTAGAGGGGCTAGGCCGTTAAGGACCTTTCTGCTCTAGTATTTTCGTAATATCAACATACAGGCTTTTTTCTCTTATTCCGTTGTATTCAGATTTTTCTCGCATTCCTAAGAAGCTTTCCGCCCGCGGCTTTTCCCACAAGGGTCACAAAATATGGTGCTGTTTCGCTTTTCATTATGCCATTGATATCAACAAGCGGTATCATATAGCCATTAAGGTTTTTTCCGATCTCGTCAATGGCAGCCATGAAATACGAAATTCCCTTATTGGATCACAGTACCAGATTTTTGTTGTGGCAAGTTAAGATGCTCGTTCTGCTCGCACAAATGGACCTGGATGATGCATTGCTAAGGTTTGACAAGATGTCGTCATCGCGACAAAAAGTTATAAGCAACAACGAAGTGATCGCGAAAGCCCTATCCTGCCCACTACATTTATCGACCGGGATTCGGCAAGACGTCGGTAAAGGATAAGACTGGCTGGCGCGCCGGCTGAAGTCGAAGAGTTTTCAGATGATGAAAAGTCTTACAAGTAAGTTGCACTTGAAGTAGCGATTGTATTCGCATAATATGGCAGAAGCTATGTCTTTAGAAGAGCATCTTACGACCTTTAAAGAACTTCATATGATCCGAAACTTGGAGGTTAAATATGAAAAAGAAGATTTAAGGTTAATGTTGTTGTGTTCACTTCCTATTTCATATTTTACTTTCTGAGATACGATTTTATATAGTCGTGATACCCTTACCCTAAATGAAGTCTATGAGGCTCTATTTTCTAAGAGAAACGGCAATTAATTATAAGGCCTCAAGCACAAGGAGATAGCTCTGCTTTCAGACACCTGCAGGGCCGCAAAAAGAAGAATTCTGGTGAAGAATAGAGGAAAAGGTCAAAATCCAAGAATTTTAAAAAAAAATTCAATTATTACAAGAAAAAAGGTCACATCAAGGAGTGTTTCAAACTACAGAATACGTGGAGAAGAATTGGGGAACAAACAAGGAGATAAATTAAACCGTGAGGCCACGTCAGGGAATCGACAGACTGATGGAGTAACTGTCATACGATGCTTATTCGAGAGTCAGAGAATCGGATTTTAGATTCTAGTCAGACGCTTTCACATGACTAACGGATCGGTTCTTTACATACGAATCCTTGTGCATAAAATGTGTTGTTTTGATGGGTAACAATGCATCTTGTAAGGTAGCAGGTATTGGGATAGTTCGCATTAAGATGTTCAACAGACATGTTCCTAATTTGAAAAGGAATTTGATATCCCTAAGGACTCTTGACGCAAAAGGGTACAAGTACACTGTCGAAGGTGGAGTTCTGAAGATTAGTAAATGAGCCCTAGTTGTGATGAAGGGCCGTTACAAAACAGCCATGTTATATGTTCTATAGGGTTCCACTATTATAAGAGATGTTGTTATTGCATCTCGTTCATTGTCAAAGATATGTCACTAAGCTCCCGCACATGCGTCTGGGCACATGAGTGAAAAACGGTATGGCGTGAGTCGAGCAGGAGATGACTTCAGACGGGCGTAAAACAAGTAAGACAATTTTGTGAGCATCATTTTGGGAAAAAGAATCGAAGTTAGATTCTCTTCGTGCATTCATAAGTCAGCAATACTGACTATCTACATTCAAACCTCGGGACTCCGCAAAAAGTATCTTCTATGGGAGGTACTACTTATATGTTAACGATCATTGATGATTTCTCACATAAAGTATAGGTATTCTTCTTGAAACAAAAAAGTGATGTGTTTTCAACATTCAAGGATTGGAAGACAGTGATTAAGAAGCAAATAGGGTGGCAGGTGAAGTGTCTTCGCCTTGATAATGGGTTAAAGTTTCATTCTAATGAATTTAACACTTCTATGCAAAGTTAAGGAGGGAACTCGTTAGGACATCGTGATAGTTCATAACTGGCCAACACGGCGTGGGCAGAGCATATGGATAGAACTTTGATGGAGAAGGTAAGATGTATGCTCTCTAATGCTCAGTTGACAAAGTCTTTTTAGGAAAAAGTCACATCCACTACATGTTATTTGATCAACCATTCTCCCTCAGTTGCTATAGAGAGGAAGGCTCCTTAAGAGGCATGGTCTAGTAGTCCTGCTACTTATTCACATTTGAACATTTTTGGATGCCTTGCATATGGCCATGTTGATAATGGGATACGTGGAAGTTAGAACCAAGATTAGTGAAGTGTATATTTCTTGGTTATAAATCTAGTGTGAAAGGCTATAAATTGTGGTGTCTGGAAACCAAGAAATTGGTAATTAACATAGATGTGATTTTTTATGAGACTTCCATGATTCATGTTTTGGCTCTAAAGACTCTAGTGTTGAGACCGTGCAGAGAGCTGATAAACAGGAGTTTCGAGACCGGTTTGTTCCTAATTTACTGAGAGTGTTCCTACAACTTCGGGTCCCCAAACCCAACAAAGATTCTATTGCCGCAGATGGGAGACGAGGACTATGAAGCCAAATTCACAAATATGGTGAAGTCGATCCTGGGTTGCATATGCCTGAGTGTAGAAGATAATATCAGTCCAATCAAGAGCCATCCACTTATCAAGAGGTAGTAAGTTGCAATGATTCAAGTAAGTGGATGATTGCTATGCAAGAAGAGATGGAGTCCCTTCATAAAAATGTGGCATGCGACATGGTGAGGCTACCTAGAGAGAAGAAAGCCATTCGGTGCAAATGGGTGTTCAAGAAGAAAGAAGGTACACCAGATGTTGAGAATGCAATGTACAAGGCAAGACTAGCTGCTAAAGGTTACAATCAAATTTGTTCTCTAAAGTATAGCTCAATTCGAGCTGGCTTGGGATCGTGGTTTTCATGATTATGAGCTTGAATAATTAGATGAAGACCGTACTTTGCTACTGGGAACTTGAGGAGAACATCTATGCAACAAAACTGGGAGGGTTTTTTACAATTTCACGTAAGGAGGAATGTGTTTGCCTACTTAAGAGGTCTCTTTATGGTTTGAAACAGTCTCCTAAACAATGGTATAAGATATTTGACTCATTCATGATTTCTCATGATTTTAAGAGGAGTAGCTTTGATAGTTGTGTGTACTTCAAATGATGTAGTGATGAGTCATTTCTATATCTGCTCTTATATATTGATGACATGCTAATAGCAACCAAGAGTAAAGAGGAGATAAGAACTATAAAAGCGTAACTTAATAATAAGTTTGAGATGAAAGATCTAGAAGCAGCGAAGAAGATACTTGGGATGGAGATTCTAGGGGATAAAGTGGTAGGAAGATTATCCTTGAGTTAGAAATGATATATTGAAAAGGTGCTTCGCAAGTTCATCATGAAGAAGGCCTGTTACTATCTAATTTCAGAGTTCGCTTAACACTGTCCTATGTCCACAATCGTAAAATGAGGAGATCGACTACATAAGCTTGTGAGTACCATATTCTAGTGTCATGGGTTCTTCTTTGGATGTATGCCATGGTGTATTTGCGCCCGCATTTGGCCTATGTCAAGTGCATCATGTACATGGAAAACCTAGCAAGGAACATCGAAAGTAGCTCAAAGGGATCATGATACTGTACGGATCCACAAGGTTTCTTGCGCTTAAGTAGACTGCAGATGAGTTGCCAGGCAAGGGGCCGATTCCGATTATGTTGAGATCTCACAAGAGAAGATCACTTACGTATCACATGTTCACCATCGAGGCTATGCTATTAGTTGGAAAGCTACTCTTCAAGCCTACGTGAGTTTGTCAACTACATAAACAGAAAGTATTAATATAGCTACGTAAGCTTCGTAAAGAGTGCCCTTCGTCAAGGATTGTTCGTGGTTTTCAAGTGATTAGTTGCGCACGCGACATTGTTTTATGATAGCCAGAGTGTTAGATTTCTCAGCAAAGATCAGATGTTTCATGAGAGGACAAAGCATATCAATGTGAAGTATCATTTTATGAATGAGATTATTGCTCGTGAGCTTATTATCATGTGAGTAAAGTTGGAACCCACAATCCCACAGATAGTGATGATCAAATCATCTTCTATAGCCAAGTTTGTGCATTGTCTAAAACTTCTGGTGGATTTTGTTGTTGAGTTTTGCCCTATAGGGCTTTGTTGTGGAAGAGGAGTATGTTTTTTATCTTGTTTCAGATACGGAGTTCACTGGGCATTTTCTCGCTTTATGACGGGAACGTGGTCAAGGTGAGATCGTTGATTTGTGACTCGACTTGGCTTTGGGCCTATACCCGACCCAGCGCCTCAGAGCGTGACTTTAAAGCAAAATTTAGAGAAACAATAGGATCTGCTGTAGAACAGGTCGCGAGTGGCCTTCTACTCGCATTTTGCACATCAACATATTGTGGTTTTTTTTTCTCTATTCCGCTGTGTACTCTATATTTTTCTCTATATCCATAATGCCTTTCCTCCGCCTGTGAAGTTTTTCCCTGCAAGGATTTTCTAAGATAACCAGTGTTTCTTTGTTTCGTATTTCATTATCAAGGCTACGATTTCAACATCTAATTCTTCCCATATTGTTTCTTGAAAAAATAACTCATTACACATAAAAATACCCTTTGTCCTTTTAGATTTTACATGTGTCTTATAAAAAAATGATTATTTTTACAATGTAAGGTATTTTATCAAAATGTGGTTACAAATTGATTGAGCGTTAGATTTCTGAAATTAATGTTTCAGAGGGTCTTTTAATCAAATTATCCCGAAAAAAATATTTGGTTAAAAGACATCAAATAATCCAAAATTTACCTATAATAAAAGTATATTTATTCAAAAATTAATGAAGGATTATGTTTCAATCAAATCACCCTACACTAAACCATACAAACAGAAAAAGACACCAAACCCAAAGTCGGCCAAAATTTTCCTCCGTCCACCATCTGTGATATTATCAATGCAGTGTTTCCAGATTAAAAATAAATCCCTCCCTTCTTGTGTTCTCAGCCAAAAACCTCCTCCAAAGCAAACACTGACTTAGCACAGAGATCGAGCAATGCCATCCATGGACAGGAGAGATCTGGCACAGAAAGCAACGGATTCACGCTCGCAGAAGAAGCTGGCTGAAAACAGGCGTCCTCACCGAGAAGAACCGGTTCCCGATCTCACTGACTTCATGAACGACATGTTTTTCGGAACTGCAAACGCCGAAAAGAAGGCGTACAACCTCACAGGCGGAGGTCTAATGGAGGAAGACGATGAAGATTCCAACTGGGACAGCAAAAGTAACAGTAGGTTAACACAGGAATGGCTGCGGGAAGCTAAGCAGATGGTGGCGTCGTCTCCTTCTCGGTGTGAATCGCCCTCGAAGCTTGTTGGGTCGCCGAGGTTTGCTGCGGCGCAAGGCAGACTGTCGGCGTCGTCGTTGGACAGGAGAGATCCTCTATCCAGGTCGGCTAGAAGGTACATGATCATTTTCCATGCAACTACATTTCTATGCACTGTTTAGGTTATCTTTGGTTCTTAGAAAATTTGAGAGAAAATGGAAGGATAATAAAATAGAGATGAAAGTCTTAACACTAAAATACCTTGGTTCAAATGATATATTTAAATAATTTTTCGGTCCAGCGTAGAGCGGAAATCACCGACCGATATATCAAGCCTAAACGAAACCCAACCTAACTGGCAGTGCTCCTGGGCCCCACATTTAATCAACAACATACGAAAAGGTTCATAAACATTTTCCCTGCACTTTTTAAATAAATTATCAAAGCTCACAATAAGGATCTGGGCACTTTGTCTCAAAGATGTAAGGTGGAGGAGACTTAGTCTTCAAGTCATGACACGATGTATCACGTTAACAATTATTGGAAGTCGAGAAGTCGTTGAGAACACACTAAGTGGAGACGTGAGCAGCTATCAAGAAGGTGGTCGAGTGCGATTCAGAATGTCTATAAAAAAAAGTCTCAACATTAGAGCAAATGATCGACAATTATCCATCTAGAATCGACTTTCAACAGAGCATTTCAACGTTTTTCTTAGTATTTCAACAAACATCTTTTCTAGATTCTCAGCTTAGTTTTATATTTTATGTCCAAGTATTTTGCTTCGGCATTTCATTTTTAGTCTAAATCTACAATGAAATTTATTATCTTTCGTGCTAGTCCATACAACTTGTCTCGCTAGCTTTCAATTTAGTCCAATTTTCAAAGTACTTAAATTCAGTGGAACTCCGTCATAACCATGAATCCAGCTTGTCGCTTAAGTAGAAGCAGATTTCTAAGACGCCAAATAAAATACTATAATTTCCTGACACGCCCACACATTCACCAATTCTCATACTTTTTGTATGTTCTGGAGCAAACAAACATAAACATAATTTCGCACGCCTGGGCGATATATCTTGCTGAACATCGAGCAAATAAATAAATAAATATATATATATATATATATATATATATATATATATATATATATATATATATATATATATATATATATATATATATATATAAACGAACGCCACTCGAGCAAAGCTGGGATTTCGCATAGCTTCTGGGCCAAAATTATAATTCTTCTCGTCTCGCCCGCAGCATTCACCACCCCGTGGTTCAGATGTTCCGGGAGCAAATCAACATAAACATAATTTTGGCACGCCAAATAGGGACACACATCTTGTGGAACATCAATAAATAAATAAATAAATAAATAAATAAATATATATATATATATATATATATAGTATATATATATATATATATATATATATATATATATATATATATAGTCAGGTATATTCCACTAGAGGGACCAATCTTTGTGAAACATCGTCCGATGAGACATATATTTGCTAAAGAATGCCACCAAAATTGAGGAGTAAGACAACTGTAGAGTTTGCAAACTCAAGATCTATCAAAAGTGTGCAAAGATAAGAAGGAAGAGTTCGAGCTCGTTGAATAGATTGAGAACTCCATGAATTCTTCTCATGTTATATTAACAAAGGAACTATCCAACAACCCAATTTAACAAAATAAGGAAGAGGTGTAGGTAAATGCATGTCTTATTCTATCTTTAATAATTTAAGAATTTATGGCTCTCATGCAATAAACAAAGAGC
The DNA here is from genome assembly GCA_016808115.1 of Tetrastigma voinierianum. Taxonomy (NCBI): domain Eukaryota; kingdom Viridiplantae; phylum Streptophyta; class Magnoliopsida; order Vitales; family Vitaceae; genus Tetrastigma; species Tetrastigma voinierianum. The sequence goes on along the minus strand of JAEQBH010009081.1, from coordinate 50,105 downwards.
CAACGAAAGTGATTATGATCGCCATTGGCTGAAGAAATGAAGCACGAGATTCCTCAAGCCATCCCGAGTAACTTACAGCAAGCAACAGCGTACGAAGTTGCTTCTGCTAAAAGGTAATTTTCTAGCAAACTTGGGAGGGCACCCATTCTATGGAACTTGCTCAAAAGAAGTCGGGTGAATTTCATCGCTCACCTATGTTAGCAGAAGTTAGATACCTTTTTCCCCAAATGAGAAAGGGTGGTACTTTGGAGAAAGTAGCAAAGGAAATACCTAATGCGGCCAAGGCCACAACTCCTCAAAGGATTTTTACTCAAACTAATCCACTTACACAACCTGGAGCATATGAAGGGGACTTTTCTTTCAATGGAAGCTCTGGGCATCATGCACTTATAGAGTAAATGGCAAAAGGGGACAACAAATTCTCCAACTTGTTAGGCAGCCACCTCCACCACCTGACCTAGGAAAGAAGTCACGAGCCTCTAATGCACAAGCCCAGTATACATCTAATGTGGCAAAGACTGAGGAATTCATTGTGAAGGAGAAGTTCATCATTTTTCCTAAGGATCACCGGCTCCCTAGCAAAGATAAAAAAGTCTATTGTAAGTATCACAACTCCCTCGAATCATCAGACTAATTATTGCCGAAGCCTAAGAATGTTATCCAAAACAGGGTCAACAAAGAAGTCGCGATGAATTTCCTTAGAGAAAAGAAAGTCACAGTGAAGTTCTATAGAGAAAAGGAAGTCGCAATAAATTTCTTTGGAGAAAAGAAAGTCACAATGAAGTTCCCTAAAGAAAAGGAAGCTCGCGGCGAAGCCTCTCAGAGGAAAAGCGCAAGAAGCCACAATGATCGATGAAGATCCATTTCCAATACGCCAATCAACATAGCTACTACCGACCGGCTATGCAAATGAAAAGTGAAGACTAAGATTTTCACCAAGTGCCAAGGCAAGAAATGTATGGATTCCTAAGAAGTTCCTTACTTGTAAAAATGATTTGGCAGCATAAATGAAAGTGTCTAGAACTAGAGAAAAAGGAAAAAATGGAAGGTATCTATACCATCCATTTGAAGATTCAAAACAAGAGGCAGAGAACAAGAATTTCTCCAAAGGTAATGTTAGCCCAAAAGAGAGAGACATGTTTCTCCAAGGGGAAGGAGCATGAATGATTCTGCAAAGAGGAAAATGCATCCTAGCTTTGTAATCTCTCCTCCTGTCTCACCTGGAAAAGAATGGCATGTGCAGGCAGCATAAGAAATTTCAAAAGTCACCATAACTCAAAAGGAGAATGCAAAGACAGAGCTACGTAAAAAAGGCAACTTCAGAGAAATGCTACTGTGATACAACAAGGTAGAATCTTTAAAGAAAGCAGATGCTCTTAGTCTAGAGAAAAACCAAATCTAAAGAAAAGTTATGAGGATATTGAGTTTATTTCGCACCAAACGAGTAAACATATTCGGGAACTATTCTAATAGGTACAAATCCTATTTCCCCTTGAATTATTCTACTAGTTCTCTGAATCCCTAAGCAAATTTTCTTCAAATTAAAGGAAATGGAGGAAAGCCTAGTAGAAGTGAAACAGAAACAACCTATAGCAGATGAAGGCTGCATTTAGAAGGGTATTATCATTGAACCCTCTAAAGAAAGCAGGCCCCAAAAGGTGATACTTGAAAAACCTATTATGGAAATGACAAAAACACATTCAATGTCAAATCTACAAAGGGAGTCGCACCAAAGGCTCATTAAGGGGAAATACCTTAAACAATATTTCTCTACCATGTGGGAGAGGTTAGGCATCACCCAAAGGATTGGGTCATCCCATACTATAAAGGCCTGCAGTTTCCAAGGACAAAAAGCCATAATATTGAAAGAAGGGAATTAAAAAGCGTAAGAGACCTACTGGTTATCAGTCATATGCCAATCCTTCCTGACAGCATGGCTGATGCCAAGTTCATAAAGTGGTCTGTGGAGCCTATTAAGCCAGGATAAAAATGCGATGGCTGATTAGGAGACATAGCTATTTTTTGCCAACCATCCTAAGTGATTGTATCAATTACTCCAAGGCGTCAATAGCACAAAAGTATGGGCTTTTGGGATATAGAGGATAATGGTTGTGTGTAACCCACTTAATTGTGAAACACGGCTTCTTTAGAGACGGTGCACTTAATCGGAAAATCTACCAAGCTCCATCAAAGGGTCACACTTCATCATGCTGCATCTACTTTACTAAATGGGTAGAGGCGAGTGTCTCAAGAAGGTGAGTGTAAGGATGTGATCAAATTCATCAAGGAACATATCATTCATAGATTTGGAATTCCTCAATCCATTACAATCAACCAAGGCACCATGCTCACTGGGGTTGAGATGACTTATTTTGCCAATGATTATGGCATTCAACTCATCATATCCACTCCCTTTTATGCCCAAGAAAATGGGCAAGCAAAAGCTTCTAACAGGCTGATAACATCCTAGAGAAGATGCCGGAGGATAATCCTAGAGATCGACACATACCTTATCTCGAGACCTATGGGCTTATGTAATCCTAAGAGAGATTCTGCTGTGGTAAGTCCTACTCTAAATATACGGACAGGATGTGTTGGCTTCCAAATGGAGGTGGTGTGTTCCTTATCTAAGGGCATTCCAGAGAATGGCTCTTAATCCTCAAGAATGGCTGGCCAAGGCTGATGATGGAACCTGAGGTATTGATGGGAAGAGATTTCAAAAAGCTCGACCACATGATCCTCGTAAAAAAAGAAGGTAACTAGTAAGAGTCATAAAGAATTTTGGAAAAAGGAGACCTAATTTGGAAGGTGGTGTTACCCATTAGTGCTAAAGACAAAGAATTGGGGAAAATGGCCCATTAACTCGGAGGAACCATTCAAGGTCTCACCCGGCACCGAAAAATCCCACAAGATAGGATGTCTTGAGGTAGTGTGTCGGGCCTCGGGCCACTTCACCCTCAAAAAACACAAAACTTCTTTGGGATTCCAGCATCGATTCCCAAGGAAGACTTCTTGACCATCTCAAGATTGGGGAAATAGGAGCGAAAATATCCGAGTGAATAAGGAAGGCCTCTAGGCCATTGGGTACACATAATTCCCCAAAGAAAGCACCTAGACAAGTTCATAAGAGGGTATCATAATCATTCTTGAGAAAATAAGCCCTCATGCTAAATTTGAGTAAATGAAAGTGGGCTTTATAGCCACTATACATCCACTGCAGATTTCAAATACCTGGATCGCAGCTACATCATTACACCAAGTGATGTGTTATTCCTTGGGTGTAATGGAAGAAGTCGGCGTAAGAAGAGTTTTAAGACTATAGTAGCAAATTAACGTTTCACATGAGTTTAGGGCTTCTCAACGGCATGATGTTGCTTCTCAACGTCATTGCTTCTCCACATTGAGAGTTGACAAAGAACATGAATTTGTATTAGCAAGCAATGTCGTGATGTTGTCGCGATGTCGCACCCTATGTGGAGAAAATTCTGCAATGGGAAATGCACTGCATAGTCTCAACCAATAATAACCCAAAAAAAGATGATTGAGGACTATGACTTAATGAAAAGGGAGCTTCTCAAAAGATATAGGTGGACACCATTGCCTTTAGAAGGAAAGTGTTGGGGAAATGGTTTCTATCCTAATGTTTTTAGTCAAGGTAGGCTTTTCAGCCACTATTGTTCTCAAATATTCAGTTTTCTCCAACATAATACCTTCTCTATCCTAGTTTTGAGTTAAAATAAGCTTCTGTACCACTATTCCCTGCTTAAAAGCTTTCCAACACCCAACAAATTCAATATATATATTCAAAAATAAATAATAGGTTTTTTAGCCATCAAGTTGTTCAATTTCTAGAGCAAAGGCCTATAGACTAATAAATATATCATCATCCACAGGCCACAAGCATACTTCCAAGCAAAGTTCAAGGTCACCTCGGGTCCACTAATGCAATGTCATAAATGTAATTGCACGGTGCTAGTGTTTAGTGAATCCAAGCTGCACACACAAGTTCATCAAGATCTAAAGGTAGGCCTAGTGCCAACTTTGGTCTCACTAATGCAGCTCGGCCATGCTTGTAAGCATCTATCCAAATATCGTGAGTTCCCAAACATACACCAAAGAAGGTTGGCCAGTAGCCACCTAATCAAGAAAAGGTAAGATATGTAAGATTAGGTCCATCAAAAAGGTAAGGTCAGAGGAGTTACCTCAGGATGCTTCCGCGGTAAACGAGGCAGTGTATCAGCAAAGGGAGACCGAGATCCATACAAATATAAAATCTCTTATAGGATGTGAAAGAGGACTGGGAGTTTATGGTCAAAAAATCAAGCTCGTGGATGGGAAGAAGGAGCACGACTTGCTTAGGCAAAAGCAGTAAGACGACTCTCCAACAAAGCAGTGGATGGCAATTACAGTGATGTCGAGGCGACTGGCCTCGACGACTCGACCAACATCGACGCGATGAAGAACAAAAACCTGTGAGTGCTGGGATTTTCGGCCAAGAATAGGAGGAAGAAGAGAAAGAAAATGAAGAAGAAAGAAGATAAGAGGAAAAAAAAAAGGAAGAGAGGGAAATGGGTCCTTTCTGCCAATAAAATGAGCTGGGCTCTGGAAAATGTTTAAAACCTCGAGGTTCATTTTTTTTTTATCTTCCAAACAAAGTAGATGAAGAAGAAAACCAGCAGGAGGTTTTGAAACCGATGTGGGAACTTTTCTGGGAATTGAATCCATTACTTTCTCAGCGTGCCGCAAACCAAGCTCACTATTGCCATTGGAATTCAAGATCATGGACTGAAAATTGGACTTTGGGTGTCACAATTGAAGGTTAGACCCCAAAAAATATTTTGGGGGCTTATATACATACAAAATGGCCTATCCGACCATATTGTATGCAAGGGCACTGGTTATTATCTAAAATAAATTTTCGCTCAAACAGATATTAAACAAATAACTTGGCCTAAAGTAGAAATGGAAACTGGTTCAAATCGACATATCAAGCCCAACAGCCTAACCCAATCCTAGAAAGCTCTGCTCTATGAGAGAATCAAAACGAAAGAAAAGGTCCCAAGGAATTTCTTTGAATTCTAAATAAATTAATTATCAAAGCTATTAACTATGATATCGAGACTTTGTCTCAAAGGTAGAAGGTGGAGGAAACTTGTCCGTTTCACATATGATAGAATACATGAACACCATTTCAAGTGAGAAGCTGCTTATAACAAGAGTTTGATGAAACGTGAGCAATTATTAAATAAGGTGGGTTGAAGCAGTTTTTCAGGAATGTCTATAAAAGGAAGACCAACATCGTGAGCAAATGATCAATGATTATCCATCCATAACCGACTCAAATATAGCATTTCAAAATTTCTTAGTTTTCACAAGTTCAACAACAAAACATCTTTCCAAAAGATTCTCAACTTAGCTTTACATTTTATCCAAGTATTTTGCTTAAGTAGTTCATTTTTAGTCTTGTTCACAATGAATTTCATATCTTCAAGTTTACTAGTACAACTTATCTCTAAGCCAATACAATCAAATTTTTCAAAGTATTTTCAAGATATTTTAAACCCACATGAATCTGGTGAATCTGGGGCTACTCGAGCTAAGTTAGATTTTTGTAAGAGATAGTTTTAGTTTTGAAGATGAGAATTTTCTTGCACGCTCACATATTCATCACCCTACGCTTTTTGTATGTTTTGGACCAACTCCAATAGAAACACAAAGTTATTAATAAGTTTGTCTTTGGTCTTTAGGGAAAAATTGAGGGGGAAATGAAGGTAGAGAAAAAGCCAATTAAGAACAAAAAAATAGAAGGAAAGAAGAAAAATAAAAAATAAAAAGAAGATTTAGGTGATTTGATTAAAAGACAATATTTGAAAATAAATTGGCAATTTCAATGGTATGGATTTGATAAAAATATTTTTCTTATTTTCTACAAAATAACCTTTTTCTATTAAGAGATAATATAAATATATGAATATAGAGAATAAATTCTTTATCACTTGGATTATTTTTCAAGAAAACATAAAGAAATATTAGATTTACAAATTTAGGTTTATTTGATGTGGGGTTTTAAAAAATATTTTAAAATTTTTAAAATTAAAGCAATTATTTTTATTTTTTATATTTAAATTTTATTATATTATTTTAATTCATAAAATAAAAATTAAATGATTTAAGAATGTAAAAGTTTTTAACTAATTTCACTCTACGATTTATTTGACAATCTTTCATAAAAACAATCAAACATAAAAATATTCTTGTTCTTTGATACTTTTCAGCAACCAAAATCTCAAGGTCTTTATTTAACCCCTTGAAATTCCAATTTATTAAACTCTTAACCCAACTTCAAAATTCTTAAATATTAGACTAATTTCAAGCTTAATTCAAAATTCTAAGAATAATTTAGACTAGTAAATATCTTAGGTGGGGTTTGTTTTTTACTTAAAGCAATAGAACTTTTGTTCCCATTAGTGCTTAATAGAATTAAGTAATTAGTCTTTTTGTTTTTTTTTTTAAAAGTCAATCTTTAAATTTTTATTCTTAAATTTTAATCAATAAATTTTTTAGAAAATTTAAAAATACATATGTTTTCATTAAATTAGCATAAAAGGGATTAAGTGAGAATTTGGGCCGGATCATGATAATTTCGATTGATCGTGAAAGGATATTATTTTCTCTATATTATAACATCTATTTTTTACCAAAAAACATTAAAAAGATTAAGAAAAAGTCAAAGTTAATATATTTTAACTTTTTCTATTCACTAAAAAATTTAAAAAATTCAACAATAAGTCATGAAAAAGTTAAAAAAATAAAAATGATGAATATTGAAAGCTATAGATTTCAACAAAACACCAAAAAGCAATAAGGCATGAAAAAAGCCAATGAAAGCAATTTATTTTAACTTTTTCTATTCAGTAAAAAGTTTCAAAAATTTATCAATAAGTCATAAAAAAATTTAAAAAAAAAACAGAATGCTGAAAAAGCCAAAAAAAAAAAAAAAAAAACGCAAACCAACTTTGAGGGTAGTTTAATTGGTCTCAAATTAGATTTGCTCACAAATGGTCACATGCTTAAGTCCCCTCATGCCCATTAGTTTAGGCCCCATGGAATTAACCGATGTGTTGAAAGCCCACGATTATAAAAAAATAATAATAATAATGCAGTACATAAATATGTGATTTGATTATTGAAACTCACTCCCTGAAAATTTGAATGAAGAATCACTGTCTATTTTGACCAAAAATAAAGTCCTTATTTTCTTCTATAAATAAACTTTCTTTCAATAGACAATGTAAATATATAAATGAAAAATAGAAGATTTTTGATATTTTCTAGTTAAAAACAATTAAAAATGTTAGGCCTATTTTGGTTGCCAGTTTCAAAAACGCGATGTCGTCAAAACACAGAATGTGTTAAAACAAGAAAACACGTTAAGTTCTGCTTTTTTGCTCAAACACATAAAATATTAAATTCAAATAACAAAAATACTTAAAAACACTAAACGAGATGCCCTATCTTGCGGTTAACCCACCCTAAGGTTCTCACAAACCCTGTGAGAGCTCATCACACCGTCAATCTTCAATAATTAATATCTAATTACTATAAAAAAATTGACATATTTATCACTAATTTACATAAAAAAAAATTGTTCACAATTCTATTGATAAACTAATAGTAATATTTATGTATTTGCATAAGGTTAATATTTATGTATTTGCATAAGGTTAATATTTTTGCAAATTAGCAACTCAATAAATTTGTATATTTTAAAATTTTAAAATGACTAATCTTTTTGTAAATAATGTTTTTAATTTTTTTAAAAGTAGTATGTCTTATTTCTAATAAATCCATCTATAAATCTAAATTTGATAAAAAATATCAAATGGGCCAAATATAATAATGAAATTATTGATATTTGAATAATAAATAGTTGGTCAACTATATCTAAATTTTGTTTCAAACATATTTATACAAACAACTAATAGAATCAACAGTTAAAATCAGCCATTAGAATCAGTGTTATTAAAAACTGTTCTAAAAAACAAGAATCAAGATTCATAAATTTTAGGAGATTTATTTAATGTCTTTTAACTATATTAATGATAAACAGCCATATTATATATAAAGACTATTTTAAATTAAAAATTTATTGTGGGGTACAGAGGAGTGAGGGCTTTAGTGGGGAAATCTCTTCAAAATCAGGCTAAACACAAACTTGAAACTCAGATTTGGTAATTGTAGACACCACCGATCAGTCCTGAGTATCCCCATCAGGGAGGTCCAGAAACACTTCCCAAACATTCTCAACCAATCCCGGCCCTCCATCCTCCAACCTTCCCAACTAACGCCCCCAAATCCCGGCCAGAGAGATTCAGGGCTTCCACCAGCCGCAAATTCGCTTCAGACAATCCCACCATCTGCACATCACTCACTTCCCCATCCCCTGCCGGCTCCAATCTGGGTCCAACGAACTTTCAAGCTCTGGCAAACATTTGCTCTCTCCGCCCAAGAATCCTTTTCTCCGCATCGGTCCGTCACCAAAGATCATCGTCGTCAGATTACGCTCTGCCGCGGAGAATCAGGCTCCTCTCCGCCCAGAAATATCAGGAGTCGGCCTTTATACAGGCGGTCGGTATCGTCGTCCAATCTGCTCGATTTTCATGATAAAACTACGCCAAAGGTCACCCGGCGGTTGTGGGCCAGAGAGATGAGATGACAGAAGCCAGCACACTGAGTTTCAAAGACAAAGAAGCTAAAATTGAAAATTCACAGAATCTTTCTCAAAAGGAAAATTGTGTCCCTGGGGTATCTCAAACAGTTAGTATTTGCCATTTGAATAGAATCTCAGTAAAAACTATTTTAAATTTTAAAAGCTTTGGTCATGAGGCTTTAATATGGTAATGGTTGCTGATGAGTTTGGTGTGTCGGCGGATTGTGGAAGTGTTACCAGGAGTTCGACAGGCGGCTGGTGAGCTGCCATGCTGAAGTTTGGGGAACAGGGATGAGGGCCTGCAAAAGAAACAAAGATTTAGTTGAGGAGGAACGCGGAAAGTCGTGATGACGCAGGGAGGAGGGTGAAACATGTGGAAGCTACAGCAGGCCGCCCAGCTCTTCCGGGCCATAAGCCCAAAATGATGCCACCGCATTGCTCTTCTCCTGATGAGGTATCCGGTTTGTCTGATTTTTATTATTTTTCGAATCTTCTTATTATTTGATATATTAAACAGCTTCCTCAGGACCGAATTTGACCTGGGTGTAATGCCCTTATTTCTAAACTCGTAGTTCCAGAAATAAAAGTTTGTTCAGCACATAAAGAAAGTTTTCATCAGTGTGTGTATAACTGATACCTCTACTTTTGAGTATTTATCTATTACAAAGATAATGATGCCTCAATGCACTCATGCTATTTATTTTATATCAAGGTCTTAAGTCTTTAACAAATTACTATTTGTTTCATAGCAATGACAGGGCATCTTCTTAATGAACAGTTCGATTTTGCAGACTAAATCTGATCTACGAATATTCATCTAATTACAAAGTCACCTCAATGAAGATAATATATTAAGTTTCATAGTCCCTTTTTTGAAATTTCTGTCTTTCATGCATCATGTGATTCCACTATATCCGTATTTTCATAATTTTCTATCCTGTGATGGTGCAAAGTCATAAGATGTTGTAATTAATGTATTATTTTTGTGATATAGATGAATTGAGATGATACCTTGATTTGTGTTATTTAAGCTTATACATAATTTGAGCAGCAGTATGAAAGTTTATCTCATCCAGTTCTTTTCTGGGTTCAAACTTGTTTTCTGGTTTGAGTAAGGTTTTGAAGTTTGAACAATTCTCTAACTTTGTTAATGTAATTCTGGTTCAGGTGGATTTGGAAAGTTTAGTGATGGCTCAGCAATTAAGCATCCTTGTGGTTGGACAAGATATTCTCAGAACTAATTGCGAGGTTTGTTAATATGAGTCAGGAAATAGTTTTTATGAACATGTACTACTAAAGTTCTAAAGCTGATTTTATATCATAAACTTTTTGTGACATCTATAGGTTGGCTCTCAATGCACCATCCTTACAGATAACTACTGTGAAGATGCCTATGATCTACTTCAAACCCCTGTACTAAAAAACCTTCTGGTAAATTAATAGTACTTTCTCTGTAGCTGTACTTGATATCTTGTCTCAGCATCTTGTACTTTCAAACATTAAAAAGTCAAATTTAGCCCTACTTGAGAATATCTTGGAACTTGACTGTCTGGCATAGCTCATTCTTAGTAGTTTCTGTGGTTCAGCTGGCTGGTATTCTGCTAGACACTGGAAATTTGAACATGTTCAGGTTACTCAACAAGCAGATGGAGGCAGTTCAGTTTATTATTGGTTGGCTTGTTTCCCAAATTACAGGAATACTTCTTTTCGATCAATATGTATAGTTTTTTTTCTAGATCATCAGTGAAAATGCTTCCATTTATTCAAAATAAGGAATACAACTTACCCAGGTTTTGGTTTTCTCATCAGTGATGCAAGATCAAATAGACAATTCTTTCTTTGAAGCCTTGAGACACAACTATGGGAAGCCTCCTAATGAGAGTAAGCTATATATGCTAATATTTCAAGGAAATTAATTGTTTTTCTCTTTCCGTTTTATATCTTCTAGTCCCTGTAATTGATGGGCCAATTTAAAAAGGTCGTTTTGTCGGTTGGGATAGAAACTTAGGATAGTCCTTCTAAATTCATATTTGGATTGTTGACAGAGCTGGGTCATCTTTCTTGACCATGATTGCTCAAGTACGACAAGCAGTGTTACTTATTACCATGGCCTTTTCTTTTTTCTTTTTTTTTTTTGATACCAACCGACCAAAGATATACTGGGAGTATACTAAAAGAGAATCGCCGTGCAAGGGAAGCCAACAGTTTTGCGAATGAGAGTTTTTCATCCAGCAAACTGAAAGTCTTTTATCTCCCTAGCTGCTTGGGCAGGATTAATCTATGACGGAGATCACTCCATTATAAGTCTGCTTTTGTGTATTCTTTAGGTTATTTGGTGGGTGGTAGGTATACTGTATCTTTACCATTTTTTGTTCTTTTCCAGATGAGCCCCCTGTATACCCTAGGGCTTGGCCCTTTTTTGTTAATATATTGATCATCTTATGTTTCAAAAAAAAAAAAAATTATATATTCTGGGTGGATATACTACTTACTACTGGAAATTAGCTGGGTGGAATCAGACAAGTAGAATCCTAGTTTCTCATAAGCCAAAAGCTCGCCGGTTTATTGTCACTTCACCTGCCAATCCAATTATTAGGTGTTTAGGCAAGTTTGGCTCAGAAATGATGAGCCCCCTAATGTCTACAAAGTGAAGATAAAACTTGTGTACCCAACTCTAGGTAGTTTTGGATGAGATTTCCTGATTTGATTGAGTGGAATACATTTCTATGCTCTATGCTCCTAATAAAAGTGGATTTTAGGTGATTTGAAGTCTTATACTTAACAGTGTGAGTGAAAGTTTATTTTTTCTCTTGAGCATTCACAAGCATTTCACAAAGTTTTATGGTTTTCCCACCTTTCTCTCCCTGTTTGGTGATTATAGATGGTCGTGATGGTGGAGTGCTGGTTGAACTTACAGTTTCAGAGAGAAAGTCAACCTCCATCTCTTGCAGCGAAGCCACCACACAAAATGCATATAGGAACTCTAATTACTTGAAAAGTGCAAAACCTAGTAGAGTGTCACCAAAATCAGGTTTTTTTTCTATTTCTTTAAGTACTTATTTTTCTTTGCTCTATGCCCATAAAAGTGGATTTAGGGTGATCTGAAGTTCTACACTTACAGTGTGAATGCATGTTTATTTTGTTTTTGAGCATTCACAAGCAATTGACAAAAGTTCTATTTTTTTTCACCTTTCTCCCCCTGTTTGGCAATCATAGATGGTCATGATGGTGGAGTGCTCGTGGAACATACAGTTTCAGAAAGGAAGTCAGCCTCCATCTCTCACAATGAAGCTTCCGCGGCAAATGCAATATAGGGAACTTCCTCATGATATGAAAAGTTCAAAACCTAGCAGAGTATCACCAAAATCAGGTTTTTTTAACCTTTTCTTTAAGCGCTTATACTTTTACTTCTAAAAATGTGCCAAACTTCTGCATCTTGTAGTAACTTATCAAATCTGTTTTCACTGAATGTCATTATTCTGGATGTTTTTGTTTGATTAATTGAGATGATAATTGATAATTAATATTAGCCAAGTATAATATACTTTTTTTGAGCTATTGTTGAAGTGCAATGTCCACAATGTCTTATTTACTACCTTTGAATTATTTTTTGCCATGGGTCTTGGGAATTCTACATTGTTGATCTTAACATGCCTTTTTTGCTCCACACTCTGTCTCTTAGTTCTCAATGTTTTATATTTCCTGGTCTTTTGTTTGATTAATAATTATCACTTTGTATCTATGTTTGTATATTGTAATTCCTTACATAATGAATCAAAAAATTACTAAATCTCCACATACAAAGGAAATTGTTGATAGAACTCCAAAAATACACCTCTTGATCAATGTTTTTTTCTTCTTATCATTTGGGGAAGATAAGACAATCTCAGGATAAAAGCATCCTATAGGAATTTAGGCTCAAACCCAGAATAACAGATAATTTTCATTTCCCACTCACACAGGCCCTAATCATTGATTTCTATCAATTTCTTATTTCTATAGATACATACCCATTTTCTTTTTCTTTTGCTTTTTTCTTTTGATAAGTATAGATACATTCTTATTCATGCATATTCTACCATTTCCTCCAAACTAATCCTATAGATGCATACAAAATGTAGAAAAGACATGCAAGTGATTCATTTACAATATCTTTCTTTTATCAATGATTCTACCCTTGATACATTTCCACAAATAATTGAAACCTGTTTCCTAATCTATATTAGCAATTTTTGAAATGCATAATTTTCTATCAAGCCTTAATTGATAATCTTATAAAATGATTCAATTTGTATCTCATGAAATCCAGGTATTGTAGGCATTCCCTCATTTTCTCCTACAGCATCTTTAATTTCCCATCTACAAAAATAAAAAATAAACAATCTCGTTATTTTTAGATTCTCAATCTTCATCAAATTGTATAGGTCAATCAAGACCTAGCATTGATGGAATTTATATTATGTTTACAGAAATCCAGAAGGTACAGCTATACTGCACATAGCTTACTATCAGCTGTACCATATAGCTGTCTCACATACAATCATTTCCTTTATTCTGTTTTTTTTTTTTCATGATTTGGATGGGGTGGGTTGATTAGATTGTGTATCTACGACTAAGTTTTATCTTGGTTAATCAATGTTATTTGGTTTATTTTAGAGCTCGCTGAGGGGTCTATGCAAAGGGATCCACTATTCCATATCTGTCTTCAGGTTTGTATGATATAGTAAGACTGGGTATTCCCATTAAGAAAAAGGCGATGGAGGGGCACTTCTGGCTTCAAAGTCAGAGGTAGAAGAAAAGAGGGGTTAACATCTCTCACTTCCTTTGCGTGCACCAGACTGATTTTTCTGAGCCTTTCTCAAACCAAATGTATTTACTGGTCCTATTTGATTCTGTCCTCCTAGGGCTGAAAATAAATTTGTGTGAAAGTGAGTTGATTCACATGGTGAGGAGGTCCTAATATTGAGGAGCTTACCTCTTTATTGGGTTGCAGCGAAGATGGAAAAGGGGGAAGACAATGGTGCGCCATTGAAGCAAAATCATTTTAACTCTTGGTGGAAGGGTTTGGAAGAAAGCCTAAAGGCACCATCATAGAGAGATGCAGAGGCTCGGGTCTCCGGATCCGCTGGGGAAGTGTGGCACGCTAAGCAAAGGGCCTGTCTCGTTGTCAGAAGGAAAACAAGCCCGTGCGGCAAGCGTATGGAATGGAAGGAAAATAGCATATCCTATAGGCTAGAGTTTGGGGAAAACGAAGTAGGAAGATTCCTACTTTGTTCAGTGAGGTATGGTGAAGGGAAGGGACATCGCTTGTTCTTTCCATAAGGACAAGGTTTGGTGAAGGGATGGGCTCTTCTAGCAGAGAAGATTCGCGTGCTAGGGATAAAAGAGATTCAAGAGAAGTTAGCCCTAAGGTAGGAGGTAATTTATGGTGGGGAAAGTCTCGAAGGGGGCTCATCAAAAACAGGGTTTGCCAAGCCTTAAGGGTGCGCCAACAGTGCTCTTTGATGGATGTAAGTACTCTTATCTCAGAAGACCCTTCAGGGGTGCTGCAAAATTGCTTGGTAGGGAAATGGAGAGAAGTCCCTGAACCTTGACCGTCGGTGAAGGAGGTGGAGTCTTGGGCTAAGATAGTATGGAGGCTAAAAGGGGGGGTTTTGATTGCTTTCTTGCATGAAGATCTGTTGTACTTTGAGTTCTCTCTGCCAGAAGAGGTGTCTCGTGCCTTAGAAATGAGCCGAGAAGTTTATGAGGATTCCCGGATTCTGAGAGACGTGGAACCCGCATTCGTGGTGTATCAAAAGTAAAGATCGAGCAAAGGAGGCAATGTGGATAAGAGTGGTCAAGAGTTTACCTCCTAAGACCTATGAATCTGAGAAATTCCTCTTATAGCGGGAGGGGTGTGGGGGTTTTATCGCCATTGATAATGAAACGGTTCTCAAAACTAAAGTCATGTGGGCAAGACTTTTTGTAAATTTGAAAGGAGAAAATCGGTGAGCTCAATCAACATTCTAGTGGGGATGAGGAATTACGAACTACAAATATGGTGGGAATTGAAGCCATGGGTTGCCGAAGTTTATTCAGTGATAGGAGTTTCTAGTTTTGGGGTGCCAAAGCCAAAGGAGGATGACGAGCTCCCTTCATGCGCGAGTTTCACGCGCGCGAGTAAGGAGGAAGAGGGAGGCATGGCACCCAAGTGGTTCCGTGTCAAAGAGGCGATGGAGAGGTCTTATAAAGAAGACGAATTTTGTGGATGGGATCCCAGCCCCAAGCTCCGGGAAGAATCGAAAGGGGGCCCGTGAAGTCCACCTTTAACCGATGGGCTTATCGCCGGGATGGGCTAGATTTTTCACGAGGTTGCTCATGCTATAAGTGAGCCCATTTTGTGAAAAAGAGAGGACAACTGGGAAAAGGTCAAAGTGGTCTTCAAAGAAAAGAAAGAAATAGAAGCCCATTGTAGTCTGCTAGTCTCTCTCTCACTCAGCATACAAGGAGCCGAATAAGAGAGGGCTCAGACTCCTCTTGATGTTAAGACAGTGTGGCCAGAGATCCAAAGTGACTAGGGTGGAGGTGATCAAAGATTATGAGGTGGGCTCTCTGACCCAGTTCGTTAGGAAGACCCCGTCACCCAGGCTCGGCCTTCGTGGCGCCTCTCTAAGAAAGCTTTGTCTGTGGGATCTGGGACCTCAAGGTGGGGACCCTGAGACTGAAGCCTCGAAGGCCAAGAGCCCCAAATGCCTCCAAGCACGATATAATTCCCGATATATTTCTCCTTCTCCCTCTTTCTTCGCTTCGCCTACTTCTACTTTTGTGGCCTTCGTGCCTGGGATTTATGTAATCCTGTTAGAGGAACCACTAAGAGTGGTTTAGACGACTTATAAAGGAGGGAAGAGGTCGGCAGCGACCGTCAAGTAGATCAAGAGTCGTTGGTTTTCTGGGCAAAGAATGCGAGGGATATGAAAGCTGTGGAGGATAGTCACATCGTTTAGCGAAGCCTTGGGCGTCTCTAACTGGTTATGAAAACAAGATTTTGGATTTACTCCGAAAAATGGTGTCTCAGTAGCCAAAAGAGAAGAGTAAGGGGAATATGATAGTGACTAAATGTGCATGGGAACTCAAAAAATTGGAGTGCTCCATCAACTACAATGATCGGAGTGATAATAGAAGAGGTGGCAGAGATAAGGGAAACCATAAAATTAAAATGAATTTAAAAATTCTTTCTTAGAATGTTAGAGGTGCGAATAATCCAGATAAGAGGAAGATCATCATAAATTTGTCAGATTCGTGAGGGGTGTATTTGGTTTCAGGTGCAAGAAACCAAGATCCAAGACATGTCTCTGAAACAGCCCGTGAGGGGTTTTCAAGTGTACTTATAAAATGGAAGGTGGTGGAGCTGAGGGAGCTACAGGTCTTTTTCGGGGACAAAAGAAAGCCGGATCCGTGAGGTCAGATAGTGTGGCCTTTTCTCTATCAATGCAGAGAGCGTTAAAAATGTTGAGACGTATTCTGGGCTTTTACAGTGTATACCGGTAGAGAGGAGCAAAAGGGAATTGTTTTGGGAAGATCTGGGTTCACTGAAAGGATTGTGAGAGGGACCCTGGTGTTTGGGAGGTGATTTCAATGTGATCCTTTCTCCTTCAGAGAGAAGCAGGGAGGGTAGGCTCTCCTCTTCTATGAGGCGTTTTACTGAAGTTCTAAATGAACTGGGGCTCAGAGGCCTACCCCTTCAAGGGAGTCCTTTCACTTCGAGGGGAAGTCTCAATTGTCGTTCAATGTCCCATCTTGATAGATTTGTGGTAACGGTAGATTGGGAGTGTAAGTTTAATAAAGCGATTCAATTCACCCTTCCTAGGCCAGTGCTTGACCATTGCCCCATTTTGTTGGATAGTGAAGGGATTAGATCAGGTCCTTGTCCTTTCCACTTTGAAACCGTGTGGATTATGTTTGAAGGTTTCAAAGATCTTCTTCGTGGTCAGGCAAAGCCGTGGGGCTTTCTAGGTCCTTGGGCTTCATTTCACGTCCAAAACCAAAGGCATCAAGGATTTTAAGGTCAACAAAGTAGTTTTTGGCAAAGTTGAGACCAATAAAAAAGAGGCCCTAAGAAGGATCTCCTTTTGGGATGATTTAGAAAAGAAAAAAGAGCTGTCTTTGGAGGAGGTGGAGGAAAAGGAAAAAGCCAAAGAAGACTATAAGAAGTGGGTTGATTTGGAGGAGATCTCTTGGAGACAGAAGTCTAGAGAACTATGGTTGAAAGAAGGGGATAGAAACACAGGGTTCTTTCACAGAATGCCAATTCCCATAGGAGAAGGAATTCTCTTATGAACATCTCAATTAATGGTAAAAGGTTGGACCAAGAGTCAGTTAAAGAAGGCTTACGCTCAAAGCCTTCTCGTCCTCCCAAACAAATGGGCAACCGCATTTTCCCGACCTTCCTTATCAAGCCAGATGGAAAGCAAGCCGTAGCTTGGAAGAAATGTTCACAGAAAGGAGATCCCGTAGCAATTTCTAGGCTCAACGGATTAAAGCCCTAGCTCTTGGGATGGGTTCCCTTTCGCCTTCTCATCCTTCAACGAGACTGAAGGATGAAGTTGTTGGGCTTCTGGGAATTCTGGCGGAACACAACAAATTTGTCGTGCCTTAATGCTACGCTCTAGCCTCTGGAACCCCAAGCAAATGTAACGTGAAAATTCCCCAAGGACTCGAGACCATCACTAGCGGTGGTTCACAAGATCTTAGCCAAAGTGCTAGCCAATAGAATCGTATGGTTATGGGGCAGTGATCTCCGACCATCGCTTTTAATAAGGGAGATGTATTTCTCGACGCAGTGCTAATAGCTAATGAGGCAATGGACTCAATTCTGAGAAAGAAAGAGAGTGGACTGCTTTGCAAATTAGACATAGAAAATGCTTATGATTACATCAACTGGGATTTTCTGTTTCAGATTTTGGAGAGAATGGGATTTGGTAGAAAATGGATAAGTTGTATTTATTGGTGCATTTCCAATGTACATCTTTCTCTCGTCTTTTCAATGGCTCTACTGGTTTTTCTAATACTGTAGGTCTAAGATAGGGATCCCCTTCTTATCCTTTTGTACTGGTGAAGCCTGGTTTGTTAGCATGTCATGGAAAGAAATTTTATTTCAATAAGTAAGCTCAGGTAGAGGTGAGAGGAGCACCATTTCTCACCAGATGCCAATGACAATCAGCCCTTTTTTGTGATGCTAACCCAAATCAGTTGATATACCTGGGATGGACCTTGATGTAGCTTGAAGCTATCTCTGGGTTAAGAATTAACCTAAACAAGAGCGAAATTATTACAGTGGGAAGGGTTGATAATGTGGAGATAAGAAGGTCAACTCGGGGTGTGGTGGTTGCCCTCTCCCACTACGCACTCTGGTTCACCTCGGGGCCTCACAACCGATGGGAGTTCGGGATTCTATTACAAAGATTTAGGAAGAGGCATTGAAGAGACAAAGATACTTTAAGGGTGAGACTCATGTCAGATCCGCAAAGACTGTCTAGTTTCCTTCCATTTATTTCTCTCTCTATTCTTTCGATACAAAGTTGGTGTCAAGAAGATCTGTAGAGACTTTCGGGGTGGTGGCAATTTAGAGCGGAAACCTCACCTTGTCAACTGGAAAACAATGTGCTTTGAGAAAAGAGCTGGGCTTAGGTGAGAAGCCTGCCGAATCGGTCTTCCGCTTGCTGCTGAGCGGCACTTGCTAATGAGAGGAATACTTAGAGAACTAGCACTAGCACTAAATTTGGAGAGTTGGATTGGGGATGGAACTCAGGAGACATTAGGGGCAGCTATGGTACTTGCTTATGGAAAGACATCAAAACATAATGGTCAACTTTCTCCCAAAATACTGTTTTCTCTTTAGGAGATGGTAGAAGTTTGAACTTTTGGAAGGACTCTTGGTGCGGAGAGGCAGCCTTATGCACTACTTTCACCTTTCTTTTTAACCTGGCGACACATAAGGAGGCCAAGGTTGCAAGCATGTTTCAGACGTGCACGAGGATGGAAGGGTTATCGCTTTTTTAGGCCTTTTAATGATTGGGAGGTGGAAGAGGTGGAAAGGTTTCTCCATTATCTCCACAAAAGGAAAGTCAAGCCCCTCATTGAGGAACAACTGTTGGTGAAGGACTCCAAGTCTAATGGTTTTTCAGTTAGACTCATGTACGCTTACAACTCTTTCTCCCTATTTTGTTCTTCGTCTATCCGAACCCTATTGTCCCACCCAAGCTAGGTTTTTTTGCCTGGGAAGCGTCATGGGGTAAGGTGCTTACGCTTGATCAACTCAAAAGGAGAGGGATAACTTTTGCTAATATGCGTGTTTTCAGGAAGAGGAAGAGGAGACAAGGACTTGCTTATTCATCACGGAAAGAGAACTAGGTCAGTCGGGGGATCTCTTTCACTCATTGTCAGGTTTCAAGGTGGGTTTTCCCCTATTGGTTCGCTGCCAACCGCCCTTGCTTGGCAAGGAATCCACGTTGGCGTAAAACGAAGAAAATCTAGATGGCAAACTCCTCTTGCCTTTTCGACCTGGGTTCAAGTGGAAAGGAATAGGGCGGCCTTCGAGGACGAAGTTTCCTCTGCTCATAGAATGAAAGTTTCTTTTTTGTGCACTTTGTGGTCGTGGGCAAATCTATATAGTGTTGATAATACTGATTCTTTGATGGATTTTTTGTCTTGGTTGGGGTATAGGTGAGTTGGTTTTTTTTGTATACTCCTAGTGTACGCTTTGGGAGCTTCTTGCTCTCTTTTTTCTCATTATATTGCTTTTTACTAATCAAAAAAAAAAAAAAATGGTGTCTTTAGAATTGGAAAAAATCAAAAAGACTTCATATAGGGGGGGAGGAGCCCTTGAGAGAAGACCTCACTTCACTTGGTTAAGTGGTCATCCATTTGCAAAGATGAGAAGTTGAAAAGCTTGGTCTTAGGGTCTTGTTACGATTTAATAAAATCCTGCTTGGAAATGGTGTTGGAAATTGGCTTTAGAAAGGAAGTTCCTTTGGAGATAGGTTATGGTGGGGAAGTTTGGGGAAGAACCTTGGGGTTGGCACACTCTTGTTGGGAGGGAGGGTTATGGCATTGGCTTGTGCAAGGCAATAAAAGGTGGTCCGGAAGCCTTTAAGGCCATGGAAAGTTTTACAAGCGTGGATCTTTACAGGATTTTTTTTTTCTTTTTTCTATCTCCTTAGCTTCGATAAAAGACTTAGGTGGTGAGTTCTCGTGGAAATCTTTAGTAGGCTAGAAGGTGTGTAGAATCCAAGTTTCATTGGGCAGTTTTACTGAGAGCTGCATGGCATTGAGGAGTTACATGCACTTGAGAAGTGTCGTGAGGACGACGATAAGTTGATTTGGATTTGGAAGAGTAGGAAGTTCTCAAAGAAATCCTCAAGGTAGTGTCGAGATCTTAGACGCTTTTAATTATTATTATTATTATTATTTTGACCTTGTGCCATCAATTTTGGTATTATTAGTGAACAACAATGGAATAAATTTTTTTCATATTCATAAAGATGGGAAACATAATTCACTTCTATGTAGGAAGCCTCGCATGGGCTGCTTTGATGTTTGTCTTTACATTTTCTCTTTCAAACTACTACTACAACTAGTTCAGTTGAGAACCAAACTGCTGCAATTTTTTGTAGATAATTTTTTGCAATATAACTTTTAACTATTCATAATTATGTATTATAACATTTTTTAAACAAAAATGTAAAATGAAAGTAGCTTCATTTTGAAATTCCTTCTTTGATTATTTCTTACAAGCAGCCTTATGAATTCTAAATTCTAGGTCCTTAACATGTGCTGCAAATTACTCACTATCTCTTAGTTCTTGATGTTCTTTATTTTATGGTCTTTTTGCTTGACCAATCATTTTGAAATTCCTTCTTTGGATTATTTCTTACAAGCAGCCTTGTGAATTTCTAAATTTTAGGTCCTTAACACGCTTTTTGGGTACCACTCACTATCTCTTAGTTCTTGATGTTCTTTATTTTATGGTCTTTTTGCTTGACCAATTATTATATCACCTGAAGCATGTTTGTCTCCTTCCCTGAGTTTTTTTCCAGAAGGGGATATAACTGAGGAACGTTCAAGTAATGTATGAGAGAGCAGGTATTCTTAAAAGAATAGGTTATTCTAGGATGGGATGATGAAAATAGTCCCTTTTTCCACTGTGGTAAATTCTTGATAGAAATGTAATGATCAGAATGAATTATTTTTCCCTTGAAACACTTGTTCCAAAATTCAATTCAGCCCTAACACCATTAACACATCTCTCCCCTTGCAGCAAAACCCAAGTCTTCACCAGGGCAAGCACCCACAGGAGTAGCACCACCTGTGCAGACAGCATCCAATACCTCTGGTGGAAAGAATGTATTTTTCCTGGCGAAGTGGTTTGGTTTAATTCAAAACAAAGTGATTAAATGACTGGAACCGTAAATCTGATCCTGTTTAAGTTCCTAAAAGTGATATATACACTCTGGATCACCAGTGGGTTCAACAAAACATTGAGTTATGGAGTTGGGTTCCACCATATTGTCCCCCATTATCTTTGTTTTTGGATGTTGTTTGGCTACAGGATGTTGTTAAAGAGATGAAACACTTATATGGTTGGTAATGGTATGCCTCTATTATTATTTTTGTACCGAGAGAATATAATGTTTAGAAATGCTGACAGGCAGATATTGATTGATAGCATTAGTCCATATGCTTATGTAACAACCCCTGTATTTTTCTCCCAATGTTGTTATTGCTGAAGTTCAAAATTCTTCACTTGCCTGTCCACAAGGAGAAGATACAAATGGACAGAAAATGGGTCGAATGATCATGGTTATCTCTTCTGATATTCTTGCAATTACTTTTTACCCAAACCTTTCGGCCTTTGACACAAGTGTGGACCAACAGGAATGAATTTGTTGTGTTTCTATCTTCCAGTGTGGACCATGACTCTTGCTTTCTGGTTTTTTTAGGCACTTAACAACCAGACCTTAAGGTTATTAGTCACAACGAAATTTTACTGGGTAGCCTGTGGGAAGTATCTAAAGATGCATGCACCATTTTGTGCAGATTAACCTGAGATAAATGCACTGTATAAGTTCATTAGATTTGGTTTTTAATGGACAAGGGAAAATGAATAGACAACACCATTATTAGGACAGAAAAAGGAATTTATGATATATATATATATATATATATATATATATATATATATACTGCATGTGCAATGCACTTACATACACTTGCTGTTGGCAACTCCATCACCATCACATGCAATTGCCTTGTTTTGGCAAATACAGACATTCTAATGTCAACCTCTCAGTTTCTATGTAAAATGAAAGACAATGACATATATATATATATATATATATAACGAAAAAATAATAGCTCAGTTATCAAGATCAGATCAAGAGGAGGAGGAAATAGAATTTCTTTTAAAAGATGAGAGGGAGATGCCTCTAGATTAGAAATTATTGTCATGATGTGATCCAATCTGTCTTGTCCAATTGTGACCACTTGTTCAACTCCCAGCTGTGACTAACCTCCAAGGACCCTTTGTATTGGCCCCATCCCTCTTCATGTGATGCCTCTCTCTCTCTCTCTCTCTCTCTCTCTCTCTCTGCACCCAACCTCCATATCCTCACCATTTCATTCCAGGCCCATTCTTTTACAGCCTTATCTGTCTTGGCATTGTTGGTGATATGACCATCAGCTAACTCATTCAACCTTCCAGGCATAGAGAAACAAGCAGAACTCAGATGACCCACCCAGCATTCACCCCCTGATCTCTGCATCACGGCTCCCAGTTTGAGATGTCAATGGGTGTTTGTGCTGGATGTTAATGGCAGAGATGATGTCATCGTCGATGTGATGATGATGACATAAGTGGCTTGAAGATAAACAGGGCATGCCTTAAACCAGGGCTGAACAGCCAGTCATGGACATCCCAATACATCTCCACTCTCAATTTATTGACATGAATGGATTCATTACCTCTGAACTTCCATTGGAGATGCTTAAATATGAATGACCAAATGCCCATCTATCTCCATTCCATTTCTGGATCAACCCCACTGCAGGAATTGCCATTGCCATTACATTGCCATTACTTCTGTTCTTGCACTCAATTGAGATGTCATGGAATCTCCCCTTCTCATAAAATTTAACTTTTGTAGAGAACTTCTTCTTCCCAAATATATGCTCTTTCTTTGAAACCAGAATTGGATCAATAAGAGCTGGTCTGCAACCTGTCTTCCTGTAAGCATCCTTCTTTAGATCCCCAAGAAGCAGCACAACCTCTTCATTACACACAACTGCTACATAATACTCTGCGCTTGGCTCTGTTTCTCCATTGAATTTTGCAGCCTTAAGGTCCCAGAAGATGTCAACAGGCTTATCATCAACTACAAAGCGCTTGGACCCTTGTTTCCTCCAGAAATACCATGGCTTCAGCTCAACCTTGCAGGTGTATTGGCTCTCCCCATCTGGTCCTGCCACTGCCACTGATAGTCCATGAAGCAACAAATTCTTGCACCATTTGATTGTAATCAGCCTGCAATTGATCTTTGGTAAATTTTTGTGCGGTATACATACATGAAAACACTCTGCCCTGACCTTTGTAATGAGAAGGATCATCAGTTTGTTTCCTCAACAGATGAAAAGCAAGCAGGAATCCCAATTGGGTCTTGCATTATTCGACACTTTTCCTGCAAATTAACAATGGGCAAAGCTCAATTTTGAGGAGGAAGAAGCAGTCAAAAGGATGAGCTACTACTGACTAGGATGATGATGATGAAATATATGAGCTAGAGAGAAAGAGAGAGAGAGAGAGAGAGAGAGAGAGAGAAAGAGAGATGTTTCTCACAAGATGTGAGTCACAGATGCTGCCAGAGGAGCTCTTGGCATCATTTATGAAGTGATAAAACTATACATATTTCCATAACTGGCATACAGATGGCAGATGAGTGAGAGTGAGTGAAGAACAAGAACAACCCTTTTATATATTCAATTACCTATGACCTCTGCTGATTTCTTATACCTGGATTTATTTTATTTTGTAGGGTTCTTGGTTTTCTTTAAATATCTCAATTTTTATCTTACAACTTTTATGAATCCAAGGTGGTTTTGCTTCTGTTACACTTAAAATACATACTTCCATGCATGGTAAAAAGCAGAGAAGCCATTCTTCACCAGATTTGGATTATAGATTTCTACATCCAAGCACATGAAGGGGTGGGTGTAAAGATGACCAGTCAAAATTAAAATAATACAAGAGATGAAGAGTTAGTTTTCCAATATGAGTCTTCATAATTCTTTAAAAAATATATACATATTTCTTTTCCTTTTTCTTTTTCTTTTTTTTTTAATACTCTACATCATTTTGTGGAGAGAAATCACTTTTTAACTTTTCTCCAAATATTTTGCAGCAGAGAGAAGAGGCTGAGTATAGGAGAGGAATCTAGGGAGGTGGGGTGATTGTTGCAGAAAAGTGTTGAGGAATCTATGATTGCAGGCTTGCAGCTGCAGATCTGGTCTCAATTGCCCAGTCTTCTGCCTGTACTTTTGGGTTGAAGTCAAAGAGATATAACATGGCAATCAATAACCCCCATTTCTACATTTTGGTGGAAAAAAAAATTAAAATAACAATATGCTTTTTTCTGGCTTGTATCCCCTTTTATGTTACTTTTCATGTATCATATATTAAATCACTCATTCAAAAAGGTTCAATGATTAAAAAATTATGAAAATGATTTTTAGTATCATAAAATCAAACCAATTGTTTATGGTCCGCGGCATTGTAGTGTTTGAATTAAATATTTATAATTATTAAAATTTTCGAAATAATACCTTGATCATGTCCTCTTACAACTTAGTATCACAAAAGATTATACAGATGTTTACATGTTTGACAAAATATAAAAAAAAAAAAATCATAGATAATCATTTACAGCATTTATACAATATTTAGATGCATTCTTACATGCTTAATTTTTTTTTGATTTAACTTTCGTTATGAAAAATATTTTTATTCATATCTAATCATTAATTATTTTTTACAACATTGTTTTTGAAAGAAGAATTATAAATAAAAACATTAAAGATTAAGGGAATTTTTGGTAGAAGTTAATGCCTATTAGTCAATGATTTTAATTTTTAAATTAAATTATAATTAGGTTGTTGGTTTAAAATTTGTTATTTAATTGTTAAGTATTGGAGTTGTTTGATAAAATTAACTTTTTTTTGTAGAGAAAAATAATTTGATTGATTCAATCTAGCAATACATAGATATAAACATAAAATTAAAATCATTAAAAACTATAGATGATGAAACAACATTTAGGTTAATAATATAATGAATTAACTTAAAACTTATACATTTGGTAACTAGGCCTATTCATTTGGTAATTGAACCTACACATATTTGATATTACCATTGTGACTAGAATACCTATAATTTCAATTCTACAGCATATTAAAAACCATTGATTTGATTTATTTGGCACGATCTGATATATTTTGGCTTCGTCAATCGTCTTCATGACAAATAAACGTCAAAGACCAATCACGTACGATAAATCCACATTACGGTGATTAAGACAAAGATAATCACACGTCATACCAAGACGACGATAATCACACGCTACACTAAAACAACTACTAAAACAAGAAAAAAACAAATGAAACCTGGGATATTCTAAGAACCACTTTATTGCTAGAAAGAAATTATAGAAAAGAGCGCAGAGAGCGATTTTACTAAAATAACTAAAAATCATCCCCCGCGCTTAGAAAAAAAAAAAAGGTTAGTAGAAAAGCTTGGAGTATAAATGGCGCTTAGCCTTTTCAATAAAACACAGAGTATTTTTAATTAACTTAAACATATTTTATATCTTTTGGAGCAGACTTATATCATAAAAATATATTTATCTTTATAAATTATAATTAGGGTATGTAAGGTCGAAAAGGTTGCGGAGGTAATTAGGATAAAATAGAAAAATAAAAATATTGACTTAAGAATTAGTTACTTAGTTTTATTATCACTAAAAATTATTTTTTACTTTATTCACTTTGTATTTTGTGACTTACCTTTATTTTCTTGAAGAAACTCAAGTCTAGAACCTTTGGTAATCTCAAGCCACCATTTTACCATTTTAGTCAAAATTCAAGTGCAAATCATGACATTATGTTGTTTTACTAAATATATTTCATTTGATTAATAACTTAATTTAAGTTATCAAAGCCCTTCAAAATATTAAATTCATTTAAGTTCTAGAAAAATAACTTGCACCTCAACTGAGAAGAAAACGCAGAAAAAGAAAAGGGGTCCCCAAAAAAATTGCAGAACAAGGTACACGATGGAAAGCATGGAGGAAAGAGAAAGACAGAAAAATCTGAGGGGTCTAAGTCACGTTGGCAGTTAAAAAAGCTCATAGGTATAGTAGGATGCCATTTATAATACTGGCGAAACACTCTTCGTTCTAAAAAGTTTTAAGACATTTCAGTTTTTGTTGTTCATTTGAAAAAATAATTTTAAAGATAGATCTTAAAAAATCAGGTGAAGTAAGAGTCTATCTGCTAATGTTTTTTTAAAAAAGTTGATACTCGATAAACAGTATTTGAGTGCAATTCTTAAACATAACTATTAATATTCTAAAAGACCGAAAATTGGTTTGAAAATTTAGATATTGTATAATTGCTTTTCATAGTTAGATATTGAAAATTGTTTAGCACAAAAGCTTTTCATATTTTTAATTGCTTTTACCATGCCAAAAGAACTTTTTAAAGTACCTAAAATTGTTTTAGAAATTAACTTGTTCTCAAGATAAATTTTTAGAAAAGAGAAAAATTATTAGTAAATTTGGTATACATTGCTTTGAATTAGGAACTATAATAATTTCCACACATTCCCAACAAGTTTCAAATGGATGGTGTGATAGAAGTGTGAGTTCTTGAACATAGATCTTGATGTTGGGACTGTGTTCACGTTCGGTCGTTGTGCGATGCGTCCGAACACTCCTACAGGACGTTGTGTATTCTAAGCATATATAAAGTATATGCAATAAAGTAAAGGTATACAATCTTTTTACGTGGTTCAAGAATCGCTATATTTACGGGTTGTGCCTAAATATAGCTGATTTTCATTTATCTCGATTCAAGTTTACTAATTAGTCTTACAGACAGATTCTCTCTCTACCCATAACCCTTCTGAAACCTAATCACTTATAGTATAATTCAAATCAACTCCTCACCCCTCTCAGAATCGCACACCCATACCCCCATAATACGCCAATATAAGATAAACAAAAATAAAGAACATTATCTTTCACATATGCGAGTGTTATTTATAACTTGTCACTCCTCAACCGAGCATTTGCACTATACCCTCTATGCATGTCCGACTTGCTCTTCAAGGTCCGTCTCGAAATCCATAATAAGAACTTCCAACCCCCCGAATTTATACCTTTGAGATTCGGGGCCGAAGTCTTGATATACCGACTGTATTATCCTAATATGACTCCAAATCCTGCCTTATATTTTCATACTTGCCTTAAGTAATCATAACGGAAATAGGAACTTGTTAATCAAGTATCTTCTTCATAAAAGAATCCTAATTTGTTTATAATTTTGGTTTGATAGCTTAGAAGTCCAGATCTGTTGAGATTGGATTTTTATCCACTTGACCAATAGATCTCAGCCCATCTAAGATTTCTGTTCCCAAGTACTTCTGGGCTCTCCAAGCTAGTGATTGCTCATTCCATCAGCGTTAGCTCGGCTTCCTACAGACACCTGGGCCTCGGGGCATGTCCCTGACCACAAGATTGCCTTAGTTCGAATCCACTGGTCCTACCTGGCTACCTCATGATAAATCCATTAAATCGATCTTCAAGCAGACATCTCTTTATAGAACACTAGGACAAAGATAGCATAATCCAAACCCAACATTCGCCCCTTTGGCTATGTCTTCAAAGAAACAACTCTCAAGAATGAAACAAGAAGATCTACCTGCCCCTATTTCTCTCTCCTCCCCATTTTGTCAAGGCATATATGCCTGATGTCCGGATTACGTTGACGAACCAAGCGGCTTCAGAGGGACCCCATCTATTTTACATGATGCATAACCCCAAGGGATGATCGTAGATCTCGCACTGTAAGCATTAAGACCTTTAGTGAAGAGATGTACATGACAAAAGGACACGTGCATCAGTAAATGATTTTGTCCTCAACTAGACTCCAATATAGGATGATCGTATGTCAATGTGTTTAGTTCTAGAATTCTGAATCAGTTCTTCTAGGATGTTGATAGCATTTAGGTTGTCACGTTAATAGATGTTAGGACTCGCAGAGACGCCATGGGCCTTTAAGCATATTCTTCATCCAAATAATTTGTGTATCCACTACTGGCAACTATGTACTCTCTACCTACAGAAAGCGAGATGCAGCTCGCTTCCTAAGTTTTCTAACCAAGATATAAGGTTATTGCCTAGGAAAAAACATCCTCCAAAAGTACTCTTCCAGTCTTTTGAGCTTCCAACCTAATCGGCATCACAGTAACCTACCAGGCTAGCCGTCATGTCTCAAATGTACCAGAGACCATAATTTCTTGTTATGCTTACATACTTGATGATCTTCTTGACTGCTAGAAGATGGCTATCCCTAGGACTTGCTTGCATCGTAAATAATAAACACCTACACTATAAAGAGATATGTCCTGATGGCTAGCAATTGGGTACAAAAGACTCCCAATCATGCTTCATAAATTTCAAAGGATTTGATTCAAGGTTTATAATAGGTATGGTGAGGTGGCAAATCAGGCCTATGTGCAAGTAAAACATGTCATATCATGTAATAAGGATGAGGAGTATCGCCCTACGAGGATCGGGCTATTAATTATCGACTTAATCAACTTGTGCTCATTTGGACACACAACTGAGTTTGAAAGACAAAATAGGTAAATAAGCATGCAAAGTCCTAAACTAACAAAGACTAAGAAGACCTAAACAAACCAGCCTTAGTATAAATTTCACACAAACAATCATATAAATGTCCTAAATAAAAACCAAATGTTTATTTTCATATGAAGACGGCTATTTCACTAATGTCTATGTGAATCTTTCCACACACTGCGGAAGTGTTGTTATACTGGCACTTGTCTCCCAAACCATCATGAACTAAGAGTGCTATGAACCTAGAAACCTAACACTACACCTAATTTATGAATATCTCTATCTCATGACAATTAAATGGTATTTCATCCATGATCTAGCCTAATCATCATGTCACGCCCGAAACTCCACCCTAAGGGTATAATCACACCACACCCTCGTTTTCTCGTACCAAGGTTAAGTGTGAAATACTAACTCTTCCTTATAAATGGATTTTTGTCCAATTACCAACACTGCCTAAAGTAAATGCGCAAACTTTCTAAACTATAAATTCCAAACTAAAATTTCACGACAAAAATTACTTTAAATATCCAAATCTCAATTATGAATGTCATATAAAGTTGTTCAGACATAATAATATTTGGGACTCCAAATCCAACTCTTTGTACCTAATATAAAACTATCACATATCCAAGTAGACTTTTTTCAACTCAACTTTCTCAAACCTAACATTTCACATAAACAAGAACTTATTAGTTCAACATGGTCCAACATAAAGCTCTAATCAAATCTTTTTAATGATGACATATCCCCACAGATCTGCATCACTCCTTACGAGACTAAGTACTGAGGGGCCATGTTATGAATGGGAGCGAGCTTAAAGCTTAATAAGAAATACGCCTAATACATTTTCATGGATCAAAAAGTTTTCAATCATATAACAATAGATGCTTTTCAGAACAAACTTTAGATTAAAAATAAGTTGGAACATTAACAAAATTTATCGGCAAAAACATTCTCGATCCATTTCAACCGCTTCATCAAATGTAATCCAAACAATTTCATATCAAATTTCATTCAAACATCATATCTAATCCAAAATCAAATACATTTCAAATATATTTTCTCCGGGTCATCAAATATCAAACGGTGTCCACCAAGGACTTTCAAATGGTGGCTAGCCGCAAATCGTCTTTCGGGCATTAATTTAACAAATACTACTACAAGATTTAAGAATCCTCGAACTAAATCCTTTAGGTATGAGTCAAGAACTGGCATTCACCACTCAGCGAATGTAGTACGGCCAACTATTATTCCCAAGGATGCGGTCGAATCCAACTGTGAGTCAAATATTTTATTCAAAAGTTCAAATTACAAAACATTATATCTCCACATTTTCTTTCATGGGCAAAACAAATCTCAAAAGTACAATACAAACTATTTGATCCATGATAATCAAATAAATGTATAAACCAAGATTATATATAATTCAAGAAAACATTTTGCATCATCAAAATAAAGTAAAACAACAATTTTCTTTAAAGATCCGCATTAATATCCTCACTACAAAGGAATACTCAAAGCTTTGAAAGAAAGCTAATCCGGCTAATTTCACCTAACAAATATTTTTCCTCCCAAAATAATAAGAAAAACAATATCATTACTTATTTACCTCTGAAACTAATTTGATATTCTTAATAAAACATTTACTTGTCAAAATATATGTATCTTAAATACTTATCAAATACATATATTTATAAAATTTAGCCTTTCAAATTTATCTTATTTGTTTATTATTATTTTCTTCAAAATTATACTCAAATATTTGTTTTTTTTTTTCTAAAATAAATCTTGAACATCTAACATTATTCCTTTTTTTTCAAGCATCCGTAATGAATCGAATTTCCTAGATTTCTTATACCTAAGTTTTCAAGACTTATTTCATAACAAAAACTTTTTGATTTTTTACCACATTCCCCTTTTGTCTTTTCACTTATACCAATCAAAATCATGCAAAATATATCATTTTGACTTTCAACCTACTTCCATATACTAATTGCTCATCTCTACAATTCCCACTTATGTTTTTTTTTCTTTACTTTTCATTCTCTTACTCAAAGAATGCAAGATTATACCACCACAATTCTTATTTTATTTCTTTTTTTTTTTTTTTAAAGAACGAGAGTGAATTCCAGATTCGACTCTTCAAAGGTCTATCTAAAATCAAAGAAAATTAAAGAATTACATCAAAGAAATCTAGAAAAATAAAAAAAGGAAGATCTTATCTAGAGAAACTTGTTCTTCAAACCCTAAATCCCAGAGCCGTACGTCATCTGGAATTCTACCAGCCAGAAAGAAATCTCAGCAATAGAAAGCGATTTTCTTTTTTTACTCCAATTTATACCTAGGGTATCTATTAGGAAAATTACCTTTTTACCCCTCTTTAATTAAATTAATTAATTAATTAATTACTAATTGAATTATCATTATTATTTTCATAACGTATGCCTATAAAAATTATTGTCATTATTATTTTCCCTAACTTAGACCTATACAAATTCCTGCGCGTTATTAATATCACTTCTCAATCCCAATTTGAACCATAAATCATGCAAATATTTTCCAAATACCCACAAGCATTAAGACTAAATGAAATACTCAACACATATGTGAAAATAATACATCAATCAATGGAAATTAGGAGAAATCCATACATTCATGTCTTTGGCTACATCTTAGCCCTAAGAAAACAAACTAAAACATCTTTAAAGAAAATACAACCATCAAAAGAAAGGAAAACAAAAGTGGAAAGAGAGAATAAACAAATATTAGTGAAGCCTGGTCTCTTATTTCTCCATTTCCTCCTTTAAGCTTTTCTTCCCAAAAGATGTGTGCCCGAGGGTGTTTCCACCCAAAAGAGGGCTTCTCCCCCACCCCAAAAGCTTATTTCTAATGCCCTAGAATGATCCTTTTATGGTCCTCCATCAAATTTGGGCTCAAATGACCGTGGATATCAAGAAATTCTCGTGAGTCAGCTCAACACCAACACAATGCCAGCTGCGAGTTCCCACGCAACTACATGACCATACGTCGCCACGGGCTCATGGTATGCAATGTGGGCGGAGTTCCGACAGCCATGGGCGCCCGCTTCATTTTGCATCTTGACTTCCTAAGGTCGTATCTTTGTCATCCGAACTCCGATTTGCGCAAACTTAAATTCTATAGACAACTCTTGAAGGCTAGATTATGGATATGACCAGAGAGAATACTTTAGAGGTGATGGTAAAGACTGAATTAACAAAGTATTCCTATTGGTTAGCTCTTAAGCACCTTCTTTCTTCCTTCTGTCATAACTCGATCATTTGATGTCCAAATTATGAATAAAGGCTCTCATGAAAGCTTATCGACGGGCCAAAGGTGAGAGTGTGTAGAAATTAATTGGGAACGCAAACCCAGAAAGGCAAGTGCACACTCGAGTCAGACGTAGTGCAGTGGTTATCAAGTGTCGCTCAAAGGCCGACCATCGATTTAATGACTTCGACAATATTTGGATCTAATCCTAGAGCGAATTGCGACTAAATTACTTGAATTAATAAAAACCTAAAATTGAATGTACTGAATTATATCGATGATGAGAAACCTAGGGTTTTACCGTCTCCTACCACTCTTGATGGATGTCAATTCAATTAAGGGCTTATTGAAGTATACATATGAGTTATGTCAAGGTCGATCTTCCAACAAGATATTCTCTCGATACATTCGTTTATCCCGCTAAAGCTGGGATGCATTGCACATTTGCCTCAACCCGACCCAAAACGCCTAAATGTGCAACCCTAGTGTCGCACTTGAAGTCCGAATGACCCTATTCTTCGACCACCCAAGTGCTGCTTTGGCCCATGTCCCTAGTTATCTTCTCAGATCTCAAAATTCCCATCTTAGCATGTCACAAGCAAGGCATAATAACATGTAATTAAACCTAGAATTAAAGCAAACATATGAACTCATATTAATAATCAAATAAGCCAAAACCAAAAGTCAATCCATCAAACTGTGGTTAAGGTTGGCAAAACCCTAGAGAAAAGAGTTAGTTCATCATATTAGTCATTACAGATTCAAGAATTCAATCACGGGCGGGATGAAGGAAAGACTACGTAAAAACTGCTGCTTATCCGTCCCGAACCGCCTATCTTGATATCTTACCCCAGATCTCCTCCTTCTTCCCGATCCACTCTCCCTTTGCTTCGAAATTACTCCTTTTATACTCAAGACACGCCCATCAATGGCCCAAAGCGTGGTTTTTTCGAGTTCCCGCACAGGGAACTCGCGGCGAACCCGAGCCAGCTTCTGCTCACGTCGTATGGGGTCAGCTGAAACCCAAACCTTGTGATGCTGCCTTTCATTTATGCTTCGCCTCGCTTAGCCGCCTTGATTCCAAATCGCCATATTCTATAGAATAATATAATATGAGGGATTAGTGTAATATTAATGAAAAATACTATGAATCATGCATTTTAGCTATAAAGAACACCGAGAATTTAATTGAAATGCACGCATGATTCATCCCGAGCACTTATAAAGTCTCTAACCCATCCATAGTAGAAGAGGAGCCATTTGTGATCATCTTATAGTTAAACGGAATGAAATATAGCAGTTGTTGCTGTATGTGGTAGAAGAATTTGATGATTTTTTTTGCTTTTTCACTTCGTTTTTGCTTTGATTTCGTTATTATGCATTTAATAGTTGACCTATTCATAAATATGAACATTTAGAGCATTAAAATACTCATTTATATTATAAAACTACAAAAAATTAAGCAAAACATGGAGATAAAATGAGTATATAAGATACTCATCAGTTTACAATTAATCTTACGTGGTACAAGACTCCCTCTCTACCCATGGCCATTCTTCAAACCTAATCACTCATAGTGGAATTCATAATGAACTCTCTTCATTCCCCTCTCTACAGCATCGCACAATACATCAATATAAGATGAAGAAAATAAAGAACATTATATTTCACATAAGGTGAAAGACTTTTAACTTGCAATACCTCAACCGAGTATCTACACTATGCACTTTCTCAGCATGTCCAAACTTTGCTTGTTCTTCTTCAAGCTCTACTCCTTAAATCCATGATGAGAACTTCCAACCCCCCAAATTTATAGTCTTTGAGATTTGGTCTTAGAAGTCTTGTAGGGCTAGATCATTATCCTAATATGACTCCAGATCCTACCTTCTATTATCTGTACTTTCCTTTAAGTTGTCACAATGAAAATAGGAAACTTGTTAATCAAGTATCCTCTTCAAAATAGAATCCTAATTTGTTTATAAATCTCAGTTTGATATTTAGAAGTTCGATTCTAAGATTGGATCTTTTATCCACTTGCCAAAAGATCCAGCCCATCTGCATCTTCTCTCCAAGTACTGGCCTTAAGCTAGCAAGCAGATCGCTCTTTGTCCTACATTAGCTCGTCCGGTTCGTACATCCCAAGCTTGGCACGTCCCGCACCACAAGATTGCCTTTAGTCCAAAGTACTTCCTGAACCTACCATTGCACTTCCATAGATAAATCCATCAAATTTATGATCTTTTGAAGAGTCATCTTCAGAGAAACACTAGGGACGAAGATATAGACAATTCAAATCCAACATGGTGAACAATATTTTTATAATGATTCTTATTTTTTAATTAGAAAAAGAGAAAGTAATAAAGAAAGGTAATGAATATGAGAGAAAGAGAAACATTTCTTTGTGAGGCTCTGAAACAATGTTAACAAAGAAGAACAAGGGAGGATCCCAAAATAATATTTTTCAAGAAAAAATTCCTAAATTAACACATGTTTCAACAGAACATCCAAACTAATCTTTTATTGTCATGTCATCAAAACTGTAGTTGGTGACCATGGTTTTAAATTTTTTCAAAAAGTTAAAACTGTAGTCATCAACTATGGTTTAGACTTAAAGTTAAAATCATGTTTGATAATCCATGCCTTTGCAATTTTAAACCGTGGGTCACCAAACCACAACTTTAACTATAAGCCAAAAATCGTAGTCAAACTACAGTTTTAACTTTTTAAAAGAATTTAAAACCTTAGTCACCATTTATGGTTTTGATGACATGGCAATGTGGAAATAGTTTATGCACTATTTTAAAACATGTGTTAATTTGAGATTTTTTTTTTTTTTGAAAAAGATATTTTGGGACACAGCTCCACCAAACATCGAAAACAAAATAAAATTTATTTGTCAAAATATAATAAATGAAGAACTGAAATGGAGCATATGGAATCATCTTATTGGTGGTGTAGGTAAATCAATGAAGAAAAGGCTTATACTTTTTAAGATGAGCTTTTAGAAAAAAATATAAATATTGGGAAAAATATGTTTTAATTATGGTAGAAAAATAAATATTTAGAAATCTATGTCACTTATAGCCAATTAAGCCCATATGGATATCATGTCTTGAAGACATGATTTCAGTGTAAAATTATAAAATTGTGTTTTGAAGACGCGATTTCAGTTTAAAATTTTGAAGTGGTGTATTGAAGACGCGATTTCAGTTTAAAATTTTGAAGTGGTGTTTTGAAGAACTGATTTCAGTCTAAAATTTAGAAGTCATGTCTTTACACTTATTTCAAGATAAACCTTTGAAGTCGTGGCTCTTGAAAAACGATTTCAATGTAAAATCAGGTCTTGTGCCATTACCCATTTCCACGCAAAATTTTGCCGTTGCCAAAGTTAAAACGAGTTTCAAACACATGACAATGTGAAACTCTGAACTCGTATTTTGAAGACACGATTTTTGTGTAAAATTCAGAAGTCGTGTTTTCAAGACATGATTTCAGTGTAAAACTCTAAAGTTGTGTCTTAACGACACGATTTCAATGTAAAATTTTGAAACCGTTACACCGGAATCGTGTCTTGAAGACACAATTTCAGTGCAAGATTCTAAAGTCATTTTTGAAGACACGATTATAGTGCAAAATACACAAATCACAACTTAGTCATTGATATGACCTTAAAAATACATCAATAACCTTTCCTAGTTCAACATTTCATAAATACCAAAACCAAAAGTGTCTTCCAAACATCAATCTATAAACCATCAATTCAACATCAATAAACTACTCAATGATTTAAAGACTGATATTAAAATAACATCACAACTAATATATAATAATGTCCAAAATAATTACATTAAGACATCATGCATGATAACATCAAAAGTATGTGTAAGTAGAAGTTTGTCTAAAAAGATTTTAAGCACAAAGATCATCATGTTCAACTCATCTATAAACCACTAATGTGTGCCACATGAAGGAACCTTCTTCTTTCTTTGTGGTTATCTATCATATTCATGCATCTCTAATATATCATAAGGACCCTCATGTGCTGCTCGATATCCTCACCCTTGTTGTCATCCATCGTCTCGTCCTCTTCCTTGTCTATCTTGTCCTTGATTTGATGGTTGTGGTGATGGAATAATCAAAGGTGTTAGTAATGGAGTAGATAGCTCTGGCTCTTTAATATTTGATGGTAACTCTGAAGATGTATGTGCAATTTGAGGTACTTTAGAAAGCATGGGGAACTCTATCCGATGGTGGGCTGAATGGAAATGTACAAGGCCACCCTCTTCTCAAAAATGAAGGATCTCAAAGGATACGGGCTTCGATGATGGTCACCACACTCGCAACACCCACTTTTAGGGCTTCACCTCTTTGCATACATACCTTGGCCAACCTTGTCTTAACTCTATTCTTTCATTTGTCCCCACCTACCTTAAGGGGGTTGATGAGTCTAAAACTCATCTATTTTTAAGCCCATTTTTCAAGTATATTTCAAGCTTAAAAGTTCAGTTTAATGTAAAATTATGGAGCTTTCACCCAGATGCCATGTTTTCTGTTAAAAAATTAAGGAAAAGAGGCAGACTGCCAGAAAATAGTGAAATCAAGATTAGTAAAAGGGTCAATGTCACGACATCAGATTTCCAATGTTGAGACATTGTGTAGAGAAGGTCTTGACACTACTACAATGTAGTGACATAGCCGCAACATCGACTGAAGAGGGGAAGGCAAAGATATGCCAATGTCACAACATCATCGAGACATTGTGGCGACACCAAACCAATGTCGAGACATCACAACTCAATGTCGTGGCATCAAAAGCAGCCTGAGTAGTTAAACTACATCAGACATCCAATGTCGCGACATCGCCACGACACGGCTACGACATTGGATGCAATGAGAAGAATTGAAATGTTCAATGTCGCGACATCACAACTCAAAGTTGCGACATCAACAAGGATTGTCAAGTGGTATTATAAGTTGACCAATGTCGCGACATCATCGTGGAGACATAGAACAAAGCCTCAACTAGTGAAGACGTTAGCTAAACAATGTCGCGACATCAAAGCAATGTCGCGACACCAACATCAAAGTGTACTGGAGTCAAGTTTATCCACTAATGTCGACATCACCACTACATCGCTGATATTATCAATGTAATGTCACGACATCGATAAAGATGACTAACGTGTTACGAAGCATTAGAGCAAGACTGAGAGCATAATTAGCAATGTCGCGATATCTACGGCATCACAAGGCTCGGCACTAGAGATCTAAACATCCAATGTCGCGACATCGCCACGACATCAGCCAAGGCTTGAACACTAGAGATCTAAACATCCAATGTCGCGACATTGGATCAGTGATGTCGCGACATCAAACCAAAGCAGCCAAGGTGGTGAGACCAACTCAATGTCGCAAATCTACCAGCAATGTCAAGGCATCAACTTAAGGTGGTCACATGAACTTAATCAATGCCACGTCGCGATAATTGTTAGCAATGTTGCGACATCAGCTGTAATGATCAAAACAGCAGGTTCAATGTCGTGACATCAACACTACATCAAAGTTCAGTCACAATGAGCTAATGTCGCAACACTAGAGTCAACCCACGACATAGCAATTTCGATGTCGCGATGATGTCGCAACATCTCCATGACAACAGTGCTAGGTCAGGATTTTTCTTGGGCTTTTCAAATCACTGTACTGTTGGGTTCTGCTTAGGCCCAAGACTGAGCCTATAAATAGAAGCGCCTCGAGGCGCATGATGTACTTCCAAATTTCAAGCCATCAAGTTTTTGCGGTTTTGGGAGAGCTGCCTATTGTATATATTTTTCTTTATTTTCCTTTATTTTTTTTTAGTTTGTTTTTTTTCTTGAGTTAGTTTTCTTAATACAGAATGATCTCGAACTGATTCCGAAGAACACGTATTTCTGCTTTTATTTACGCTCAACTTTAACGGAATACGGGAATTTTTCTAGAATTCATTTATCTTCTCGCTTTGATTACAATCTCAACATGAATTTGTTTGATCAACTAGTCATCACATTTTGTAATCCGCATTTGAAAGGCTAAGCTCCCATCACAAGAATCGCTGATTATTGATTTTAATATTTTAATGACGTTTTGGGTATGAAAATTGGAGTGATTTAACTAGTATTACTCCTACATTGAACTGTTCTGAATATTAGTGTTTAGTACCCAAAAAGAGCTATATCATTGCTCTGATTTCCAGAAATCCCTCTGAGTGACATAGAGATGAACTACATGAGAGCAAAGAGCAATCACTTGGGGGTAATTACACTGATATTATTTGAACTAATGCACTTTTAGGATTATTTTGATATATCACTAGTGATGATCTAACCTCTAACTTCAAGGTTCCATCTTGGGTGACAGCAGGAGTGTGTTCCTGAGGCATACGATCCACCTACTGATCTAACAGTTTAATTCTGAGAGGTTTCACCTCAGTTGAGAGGAACAATCTCAACCCTGTGTTAGCAGAGATTCTAATCAAGGGGAGAGGGAATTCTTGTCTAATTGATGGTTGAGATACCAATTATTTTGGAGAAGACTTGCATTATCCTGTCTATGGGGACAAGCAATTTCCAATCCTAAGAGATGGCTATGAAGTACTAAAAAGGAAAAACAGTCAGATTTTAAAAGATGATCAATTCATACAAGTAGCTCTTCAGACCCATTGTCTAGAGATAGAAGTGTGGTAAGCTAGAGAGTGAGATGTGTGGTATTAGGAGAAATTCATTGCTACACTAAATTTCTCTTGGACAATTCCAAGGTTCATATCACATACTTTATATTTTATTTGGAACTTGCAAAGTGATGGTCACAACACTGTTTTCACTCCCAACGTTATTTCAGTTCAGTGAACTCTCTAATCATGTATTTTAGAGTTTCATTATTTCTTTGATTCACTTTACTTTAGAAGTTAAATCTATCCCGAATTCAGTTCAAATAGTGAGGACATCGAGGAATGAGGGTAGTTAATCTTTAAATTTTCAAATCAACTGGTTTAATGGTGATGGACTTAAAAATCCATTTTATTTGTATGACCTGGCAGGCACTGGCAAAGGATTTAGACCAACCAATTTAAATTGCAAATTATTACCTAAACAAAGAGTAAAATGTATTTTTACATATATCTCAACAAACAAGTTTTTAGCATGACTACTGGAGATTGAATAACTTCTGGTTGTTATGCTATAACTCAATCAATTTTCGGTCTATGTTGATAAAATCAAAAGTCATAAGTTCAATCAAGTTTATGGCATGACTTTGTCAAATTCTAGACTAAGTCAAAACCAATGGTCTATCAACTTTTTAGTGCCATTAAGGGGGATTGAAATGAAAGTAAAGTTTAAAGATCAATATTCTTACCAAAGAGAAAATTGCTAGTTTGGACATTTTTCTATTAACTTTTATCAAAAAATTTCAAAAATAGTTTTAACTATAGTAGCTGACTTAACTCCTGATCTTTTATGAAAGCATATCATAATATATTTATGTTATTTATTGATCTCACTTGATCTTAGTGTATTTCCATTTTAGGAAATTATCATATGCACATAAAACCAAAAGCAGAACTACTGCCACTGGACACTGAATTGGAAAGGAAACTAAGAAATCTGAAGAAAGTAAGAAGTGTTAAATCAACAGTCATGGCAAAGCAACAAGAAACTCATTAGAACATCCCAGCTTTGGCAATTGAGGGACCTTAGAGGCAGAGGACTATGAAAGATTTCTAGAGACCAGTCATCAAAGATGAATATTCTGTTGTGAGGCAACCTGCCACAAAGGCCAACAACTTTGAGTTAAAGCCAGCTCTTTTCACAATGGTGCAATAACATTAGTATACTGGTCATCCCAGTGAAGACCCCAATGAGCATATGGGTAGATTTATGAGGCCAACACAATGAAACTGAATGGAGTGAGACCTGGCATAAAGTCAGTAACTCTTTCCATTTTCACCGAGAGATGTGGGCAAATAACTTGGTTTGAGTCACGCCTTATGGATCAATGAACAACTGGGAGGAGATGTGGAGGCATACATGAGTAGATTTTTCACTCTTGCTCTCACTTCAAAGATGAGAGATTATTGTGTTCAAGCAAGGAGAAGATGAAAGCCTTTACTGTGACGCCCCAAATCCGGGGTGTCCATTGACAACCCGTCAACCCGCGAAATACTCGTGAATGTCGAGTAACTCGACACCACTCACGAAAATCGAGCAGAGTCTCCTTTGTACGGGGAGCTCTACCCAAGGTATAACCTGTCCCAATAATCAACAATGACCACACAGGGTCTATATGCGAGTAAAATAATGGCCACTTGAGCCCCTGCATCAATACTCACAAAATATGTCCCAACCAAATATATTACATGGTTCAAAAGTTTTTACATTTCTCTTAATTCAACATATATTAAACCTTAGAATTTTAATACATGTTACATAACAACATCAAAGCCACAAAGCTTCCATTTCTTCTCAAACGTCGCCTCGACGCTCCCTGCACTCGAAATAAAGGATCCTACAGGTGAGCAAAGCCCAAAGAGAGATAATTTCCTACATGGGTTACTCCTCACTTAAGTGCACATGTATGGCAAAAACAAAACACATTCAAGTAATTGATGAACCTACTCCTGAATGTCTCAGGAGACCGATCCTGTCTCGAGTCTCACCCAACTCCCCTCACACAGCCCAAGCCAATATGCGAGTAAAATAATTAGTTTTCAAAATGCTTGCTCTTGAAAACACACTCACCGAGTTTCCTTGCAAACTATCACCACCCTCCGAGGCGAATGTGTCGAGAACCTTCCTAAACAATTCATGGGCTCCTCCGACGTGTAATTGTCGACCATCTCCCATCACAATTCTCCGTGACATCATCCATTAAATCTTCGCAACCATGTTCGCTTTTCTTTCTTTCACGCCACGACTCACTCCTAATACTCTGGGGTGCCCTGTGCATACGAATTCATTTACGCCAATTCCAACACATTCATGCTTAATATATTTACATGCATATATATTAACATAATTAATCATACAAAGCATGTTATGTAAATTCTCAACCATCACGCCAAAATTAGCCACGGGCTAATTAATAAACACAAGCACTTTACTAACTCACTCAACACCATAAAATCTGCCACAAAAATATTCACAATACATTCACGCAGGAATGAAGAAACCCGAGGGTTTTACTGTTCACAACCACACAAAATAGGAATTTTCTCCACTCTGCCAAAGCTTTTGAGACTCCAGTTTACTATTAAAACAAGCCCCAAAACGTCTTAACCCATTTACATGGTTCTTAAACAAGGATTAACACAAGTAGGAAAAGATCCCTACCTCTTAGAGTTGTCGGAACTCCACCAAATTGGTGTCCACGCGTAGCCCTCGCCACGTGGAACAGCTTTCCTTCTTGCTCCGTCGAAAACCGACGGTCCGATTGGCCGTAATTCTAAAGAGAAGGTGCTCTCTCTCTCTCTAAAAATATGAAAACTCAAGCCACTGCATCCCCATTTGCTCTCTGCCCATTTTT
The DNA here is from genome assembly GCA_016808115.1 of Tetrastigma voinierianum. Taxonomy (NCBI): domain Eukaryota; kingdom Viridiplantae; phylum Streptophyta; class Magnoliopsida; order Vitales; family Vitaceae; genus Tetrastigma; species Tetrastigma voinierianum. The sequence goes on along the minus strand of JAEQBH010009081.1, from coordinate 8,600 downwards.
ACCCATTTTTGCCTCTAATTGAAGAAGACAACACTATTCATTTTTTTGTCTTATTATCATTAATACCCAAAATTCTATCATAACCTTCTTTGATTTTGACACTTTGCACTATCTAGGTCGCCCATTTCCATCTCCATTCTACTCATGCAAATACGTGGTCACATGAAGATAATGTAGCGCGATTTTCATTATATCACATGCTGTTTTACTGCACCCAACACCGTGTTTAAAACGCAAATCTTTGACTGCCTCGAATTCACAAATTATGGTAACTAGATTTCGCGAGACGATTCCAACTGAAACTGCTTCATTATCCGGGAGATCTTAGAAAATTTCTGGGGTTTTTACCGAAATTACGATTTACTTTTCTTGGGGTAAAATCGAATTTTATCGGGTCTTACATTTACAATGCTTGGGAAAGATACAAGAGGTTGCTGAAGAGATGCCTAATGCATGACATTTATCTGATCACATAGATGGACATCTTTTACCATGCCATGAATTACACCTCCCAAGTGGATCCTGGGGACAACATAGTGGGAGCAGTTCAACAGAAAGAGGCATTTATGAAAAGCGCAACAAATAATTGAAGGTTTGGCTAAAAGCAACTATAGAGCTCCATCTGAGACTTCATGGAGCATTAGTAGACTAAGAGGAGGTGGTGTAATAGAGCTAAATAGGATGATTGCTGGGCAAAGTCAGATGCATTGATGTTGTTGGAAACTAGGATAGAAGAATGCATGAAGTGGGAATCGTGGAAGGAAATGAGCAGAAGAGTATCACTAATGAGGGACTTGCTCATGAGGGTCCCTATAAGGTAGAGGAGGCTCAGTTTGTGGGTAGAAACAAAAGTTACAATTTCAAGCCCAACACTAACCTTCCAACCCACTACACACCAGTACTAAGGAATCATGAAAATTTCTCATATGGAGGTGGAGCACAGCAAGGTCAAAAACCTATGCAGAACCATCAACAACAGTATGCTCCATATGGGTTCCAGGGACAATAGTAGCAAGAGTAAAATATAGAGAGCTTGAGAATCGTGGCCAAAGGAGGTCCTAGCCTTGCGCAGCGTATGTCGAGCTTCACGGAGAGAACAGAAGACTGTTGAACATTCACGAACAAAAGTTATTTGAGCTAGCAGTAATCCAAGTAAACACAATTGTGTTTCATGCCAATACAAATGCATCTCTAAAAAATCTAGAGACACAAGTGGGGTAGCTGACCTTAGTAATGCAGAACTAATCAAAGAATGCCTTCCCAAGTGATACCAAGAAGAACTTAAGGATCGCATGGCAAAGGACTCCAGAGGGTAAAAGAGGTTTGAAACATAAAAGAAGATGAAAAAAGGAAGACTGAGAAAGAAAAGCAAGCAAAAATTGAAGAAGAAATCAAGCTATGCAATTCAAAAAAGACTTAAAAGAGCAAAAAGAAAAAGATGCAACAAGAATAATCAATAGAGAAAAGAAACTTGAAGAAGAAAGAAGAGGTGCAAGCATATATGCCCTATGTTTCATTTCCTCAGAGGCTGCAAAGAGCAAAGATGGAAGAGCAGTTCTCTAAATTCTTGGACATGTTCAAGAAGATAGAGAATAACATACCTTTTTTCGAGGCATTGGCTCAGATGCCTAATTATGCAAAGTTTCTGAAGGATATTTTGAGTAAGAAGAGGGGATTTACTGAAGAATGAGTGGTGAGCTTGACAGCCACCTGCAGTGCAATAATTCAGAAGAATTTACCTTTGAAGGTGCAGGATCTTAGTAGCTTCACCATCCCTTACACCATAGGGAATCTTGAATTTGGGAAGGCTTTATGTGATTCAAGGGTAAGCATCAACTTGATGTCACTATCTATAGTGAAGAGACTGAGTTTAGGGGAGCTTACTCCTACAATTATGACCCTACAGATGGAAGATAGGACTATGGCTTAGCCAAAGGGAGGCCTTGAAGATGTACTCATAAAGATGGAAAATTTTATTTTTCCTATGGACTTTGTAGTAATGGACATGGAAGAAGACACACAAGTCCCACTGTTGCTAGGGGGCCTTTCTTGGCCATAGGAGCTACCTTAATAGATGTTAAGAAAGGAGAAATCACTCTTAGAGTGGGAGATGAAGCAATACATTTCAATCTGAATCAAAGTCTAAAACAATTTGATTGTGACAATGCCAAAAGTAAGATTGTAGAACAATTTGTTCCCATCAATCCTGAACTAATCAATGATTGTAAAACCAGATCCAATAACAGAATGAGATGAATTTCCAGTGAGACAGGCTCATGTAAGCCACATCTCAATCGCTTTGAAATTAGAGAAACAAAGATTAGTCTAAAAGAAATTAGTGTAGAAAAGTCAAAGCAAGAAAGGAAGATAAGACAAGAAGTGTGCCCTAAAGGACTAATTCTTGCTGAATACCAAACATCTGAAATATGCCTTCTTATGAGCTAAAAGAGAACAACATGTAATCGTAGCAGTTGACTTGACAATAGAAAATGAGCATAAACTTATTAGAATTCTCGGGAAATATAAAGAAGTCATTGCTTGGTTAGTAGAAGACTTGAAAGGCATCAGTACTTCAATCTGCTTGCATAAAATCCTCTTGGAGGAGAATGAAAAACATCAATTGAACAGCATAGAAGACTGAACCCAATGATGAAAGACGTTGTCATAAATGAGGTATTAAAATGGCTAAATGTAGGATTTATCTATGCAATCTCAGACAGCCCTTAGGTGAGCCAAAAAAGGTGGATTCACAATCATCATAAATGAGAAAAATGAACTGATTCCAACAAGAACTGTGACAGGATGGAGGGTGTGCATTGACATGTAAACCGAACATAGCAACCGGGAAGATCACTATTCTTCGCCTTTATTGATCAAATGTCGATTGTGTTGGCTGACACCCTTACTTCTATTTTCTTGATGGACATTTTGTTTATAATCAAATTGCCATAGCCCCTGAGGACCAGGAGAAAACTACTTTTACATGTCCTTATGGCACCTTTGCTTTTAGAAGAATGCCATTTGGATAATGTAATGATCCTGCCACTTTCCAAAGGTGTATGATGTCCATGTTCTCAGATTTGGTGGAAGAGGCTATGGAAATTTTCCTAGATAACTTCTCGATTTATGGATCCAGTTTTGAGCATTGCTTGAAAATTTTAGAGACTATACTTCAGAGATGTCAAGACAAGAGTTGAGCTTTGAATTGGAAGAAATGTTATTTCATGGTAATAGAAGGAATTGTCTTGGGACACAAAATTTCTACAACTAGGCTAGAAATTGACCAAGATAAGGTTTATATCATAAAACTCACCGCTACCTACAACAAAAGAAAGGGATAATAAGTTTCTAGACATGCTAATTTATAGCATTTTATAAAGGACTTCTCAAAATTTCCGCACTAATATGATCGTTGGAAAAGGATGCAAAGTTTAACTTTGATGAATCATGCAGGTTTGCATTTGAAGAAATTAAATTCAGATTGTGTAACACCCCGAAATATACCCTAGTTGTTTTCAACATGTTAGGGTATTATGTTTATGATAAATTAAAATTTTCAGAAATTAAAATCATGAAATATAGAAACTTAGAAACCCTGGTTGGTGCAAATTATGGGTGATTAAAAACCGTAATTTCCATCCAAAGAGGGACATCAAAGACATGGATTATATAATTAGAGGCCAAAGTATAAATAATAAGATTTGTAATGTAATTAAGGAAAGTTAATGGCTAGAATGTTAACAACAAAAAAAAATCTTAATTATAAAGAGAATGAGACCAAAATGCATTTCAATCTCCAAACAAGAAGCTTACGGGAAGGAGGAGGAAAAAGGAAGGAGAAGAAGAGAAAGAAGAAGAAGAGGAAGGAGGGGAGCAAATCCAAGGTATGGATGCTTGACCTTGGTATGGAACTATGAATGTTTAAATGGAATTCTCAAGTTTATGTGAAGGTTCATGCAATTGAGTGGATAGAGCGTGCTCCAAAATCCTAGGTTGTTGTGGATTACATCCAACCAAAAGTTTTCTTGAAAGTAGGGGTGCTAAAATTTAAATGGTAATAAGATCTATATGAAAACCTCATTTTGAGGAGGGATTTATGGTAATTGTGTTGTGGTTTTACAACAAACCCTACATAACCTTTATAATTGGTTTGGCGATGTGTTATAACCTACAATATAGTTGTTTCTGGGAGGTATTCATGATAGGTTTTCAGATCTATGGATGAAAAGATGAATGTACTAAAATAATTATTCTAAGATGCAGAAGTTGTACCTCTACATTTTGAGCTTGTACTGGCAGCACTTTCGGTTCTGGGTCGTTTTCGCCAAAGTGTACCGGGCACACTTTAGAGGTGTACCGCACAATTGCTCGTTTTCCCGTTTTAATTGTAGTTTTAGTATTTTGGCCATAACTTGCTCATTTCTTATCCGATTTGAGTGATTCAAGTGGCTACGTAAAATAGACTTCAAGGAGAACAAAACTTAAAGAATAGGAATCGCCAAATTCTGATCCTAAGTGGCCTAAAAATTCACTCAAAGTGGGGCCATGTGCAAACCAAATTCTGGTTCCAGCTTTGAACATAGAGTAGTCCGTTGTTTCGACGTAATTTGAGTTTCGGGTAAGGTTCGAATCGGGTGATTCCAGTTGGAATAGAAACCCTTGTGGAACCTAGATTTAAAAGAGTTCAAAGAGATATACAAATATGAAGAAAGGAGTATCTCAAACTGGTCTCTCGAGTAAAACTAGAATGACTAGTCACATGAAAATGCCATAACTTCAGTTTGCATGATCCGATTGGAGTGATTCCAACTCAAAAGTGAGATTCATAGAAGAATAAGAATCCATGAATAAGGTGTGATTACATACGCATCTAACCTTACCAAGATATGAAGGACGATCTGGCCATGAACACATAAGTGGGCTAGAATGCCTTCTATTATAAGATAGTAAGCCATCAACTCATATAATTATAAAATATCTGAGACCAAGCGACACTGACATAGCACTCCATCCCCATTAGTACTTCAGATCTCCGTTAGTGCTCCCAAGACTCGGGATTAGTATCAGACTCGCTAAAGGTCTCGCACTTCGATTAGTACTTCTAAGAGATTTTGTTATACTACGCACTCCGTCTCGTTATGCTACGCGACTCCTCGTCTCGCTATGCCACTGACCTCGCCCGGTTAAGGCTACGACACCCCGTCCCGTTGCGCTACGACACTCCTATCCCGCGAAGTGCCACACATCTCCCCGTCCTGCTATGCGCCGCACTCGCCCCGGGTTAGTACCGCGGCACTCGCTCCGCGATCCGCATCCCGCTTTGTGCTACGAATGCATTGCGATCAGATAGCATTCTGATATCATTATTCAAAGGTCTTACACTTTATTAAGACTGGTCTAGGTATTCCCATAATTATGATAATAACCCCTAATAATGAATAAGAGGATACGAAGGTGTATCGCTCTGATCCGTATCACCTACTGCATTCTCTCGGTCATGAGTAAGCCCAGAACTCCTACGGAGACCCGACAAATATGTCCCAGAAGGTATAACCCGTAGTACCTACTTCGATACTTCCGTATAATGAACTCGTGTAGTACCTAATGTACTTTTATATAAGAATAAGCATAAGTAATCAGATAAACCTACGAGATGAATGCATGTAATTTCTCTGACATCCGTTATTGTTATATGCTTATTATAACTCGTGTACATTTATATTATATATGTTTCCATTGCCGTGAAAGCTAGACGTTTTTAATCCTGTAGGTACAGAGAAGACGTCCGAGAACTTCCGCATTCTTCTCGTGTAGCCAACACACGAAAGTAGGGGTTCATCATCAGAGGTTCAGACTTCAACAAGAATTGTAAATGTATAGCTTTTTGAATATGTAACTGACTCAAGATCGTGATATGTGTGACATCAAACACCACCACGGCAGTTTTATTTCGACTTTGTATATGATGTTGATATATTATAAGACTCGACATACCAATGCTCCAATTAAGGTGTAAAGAGCGTCCCAAGATACGCTCTCGTCCCTAAATTCCGCTCGATCCGCCTAATCTGGGGCCCCGCCGAATCCGGTGTGACAAGTTGGTAATCGCATTTCAGGCTTAGCGCTTTCCTCGGAAAGAGTCTAAGATTTCTCGATGCACCTACATAGAATGTGTCAGCCTCCTCATCGCGATGTCTGGTTTCATGGCTGTCTAGAATGGATCCACCTCGTAGTCGAGATGAAACAACCGAAAGCGCCACCTTGGATCCATCTGCTTCCGGTCCGTCCGAGTCAACGAGGAATGAAAAAATGTTTCAACCAAAGTATCGTAAAAGTCCTCAGATATGGCAAGGGTCTTAGATCACTCACCGCCACGGTACCCGGAAAGTGATGCAATACTAAAGCATGGAGTGGAAGAATCATGGTACAAGTATGGAAGAACTGGATAAAGCCGAAGCCAGTTTGAAAACTTGGAAAGGGTTTTTAGATGAAACGAATGTCCAATGACCAAAGGTCATAAGGGCGGCTTATCACCGCATGTGCGCCTTAAGGATCGCGGAAGCCGGTTTCGAGAAATCCACTAATCCCGATTTAATATACTGACTTCTCACACCAGTTTAATAATGGCATGTCAACGGGCGGTTTACAAGCGAATCAAAATGGAAGAAATTTCTCAATTCTAAGACAAGGGAAATGACAAGCCGACATGAGAAAGAATTCACCGCCGCAGAATATGCACCGAATCCGCCTACTAAAAATTCGGGACATGGGATAGCTTTGAGGAGGGCCTACATGAGCCTATCAAAAGGTACCTCACTAATGGGCATTGCCATAATCACACTTTATCACCAGCACGCGCTATAAAAATTGAGAAATCTGAAATGAAGAGTCAAGAAAGAAAGAAAAGAAAAGTTCTCAAGAGGGCGTTCCTCTTCGGGGAAAAGACCTAGAGAGTCACAAGTTGATTCAAGACGAGGCCTGCTCTTACAAGGGGCAGGAGACAAAGGACCTACTCATGACACAAAGTTCCTGTCGAGGCACCTCCACTAGACAAGAGGAAAAGCACGTATGCTCCATGCAGCCAATTATCATAGTGGTATTTGCAACAGTAACTGAGGTCAAGCTGGCGTGGCACAGCATGATAGCCAACCGTCCGAGAATGAAGTTCTAGAAATCCTCACAGTTGGTAAGAGGATCAAATTTACTCACAGACTCAAAGAGTAGGTAGAGAGGACAAAGGGTCGTATGTGGTGTAATGCTTCCGAGACAAGAGAATCGTCCCGCTATCACTACCAAGACGAGCTTATACGATGAGAGCTCGAGAAGATCCGGACATACTGTGGGTTATCAAGGGTACATTCACTTTCTTGATATTGATTTATGCTTTAATTGATCCTGCTCTACATGATCTATATATATGCAATGGGAATGTAAATGAATGACAAACTACCATAGTGAGAGCTTATTAGATTATGACCATTGTTATAAGTCCGGGCATAGTGTTGTGAAATAACCGTGGTAGTATAAGTATCGCCCTTAATGGTCCATGATAGGGAATTCTCGATTGATCTAATTTCTTTGCCTTTTCATGAGTTTGATTTGATTCGAATGATTTGGTTATCTAAACACCGCCATAGCTCGGATCAGATAAGAAAATAAATCTCGCTTTAAATGTCCCGTCATCGGCGGCAAGAATACAAACTGATCCGACCAAGACCAAAGTTATGTCATCATGAAAGTCCACGCTTTCCGAGAAAAGGTCGGAAGCCTTTTTGGCTTTGACTTGACTCCAAAAGAGAGCAAGTAAATTTAGAAAATATTCCCTGATTAGGAGTTCCCATGTGTTTCCCGGCAGAGCCACGAGTAATACACTTAAACGAGAAGTGGATCTCTATCGGGTCGACAGGAACGACTTATTTCGAGGACACCTACTCTATGGCTCCAACCGACCGGAAGAGTTGAAAACTCACTACAGGAGCTATCGATAAGGGTTTCATCTGACCTAGTGTTTCACCTCGGGGTGCGCCTGGGCTTTATTTGTTACAGTGAAAGATGGCACTCTTCTGATGCATCGACTACCAGAAATAAAACAAAGTACGCTAAGAATAAGTACCCTACAAGAATATAAGATTTATTTGATCAATTGAGAGGAGTAAGGCCCTTCAAGATAGAATTGGCGACGGATATTATCAACTCCTGTGTAAAAGAGGTCGATGTCCAAATGCTTTCAGAATCTGCTATGGCTACTATAAGTTTTCAGTCATGCCATCAAATACTTCAATGCTCCGTACCGCATTTACGGATCTCGATGAACAGGTTTTCCGCCTTATTTGGATCAATTTGTTGTAGGTATTTATTGATGACATCCCCGTGGATTCTAAAGATGCACAGAACATGAACACCATTCCGAGGATAGTGTTGCAACCTTTGAGAGAGAATCACAGTTTCAAGTTATAAATGTGATTGGCTTAAGGAAGTGTCAGTCTCAAAGCATATTGTATCTGGTGTAAGGTATTAGATGACCCAAAGAAAAATCACAATTGTGAATTGGAAACCTCCTAATGTAACCGAGGTGAGAAGTTTCGGGCTTAGCAAAGTTA